>PVJI01017554.1:0-35363 GCA_004026765.1 Micronycteris hirsuta
GGGTGAGTGAGTTGGCCCTGTGGCTACTTTGGGGAATGTGAAAGGCAGAATAAAAAATCAGGCTAGCCTCAAGATCTCGAGGTCACTTTTTCACATTTGGATAGTAATTGCCTGCAACTGCGAATGAGCCAAGTCCTTAGCTCTATGGGCAAAAACAGTGAGACTCTCAGCGGGTGGGCTGTCCATGGGGGTTTGAGCTCATCTCATCGCCAAAGTCTTCTCCCAGAGTCATCAGGTGCAGTAGGAAGGTAGCTCTCCAGGACTGCTCATTAGCTGCAGCCCAAGCAGGAGTTTTTTGTCACAACAGGAGTGATTCATGTCTAAAACTGATAAATCGTGTGCCTTTAGTAACTATGGCTCAAAGTCCCATGAAAAACTTTCACAATTCTTTTTTTTTTAATTTTTCTCAAGCAGAGATACCAGTTAGTGTCAACGGCATATGTTTCTAATCTTGAGTTTAGGGTGTCTAGGATGTCAAAGAAAAACATATTCTAAGTTTTTCCCCAATGATAATGACATAATATGAATCCATTTTTTTATTTTCTCTTCCCTCTGTTATGCATATACACACAGTTACACCTACATTACACACACAATTTTTTAATTGGACTCAGTCACTGAGGAGCACACAGTGGAAAGACCCCTGATTATTCCCCTTTCAATTGCTACTAGTCATGTTTGAAAAAAAAAGAGAGAAAAATATCTAGAGAAAATCCTTGCTTCTTAATACTCTGAGCTGCTTACTTTGTGGTAAGTTTTATCTTCAGTAAGTTCTTTGACCTCTCTAAGCATTATTTGTTTCATGAAAAAAAGAGAAAAAAAAAGAGCTTCGTAGTAGTATCAATCTTATCTGGTTATTGTGCGGAATTGATAAGATAATATTAAGTATTCAGCAGATGCAATCGGTTATTATTATGTGGTCCCCTTTCATGTGTGTGTGTGGGAGCTGAAGTCGGAAAAGAAGGGAAAGGAGGTTAATCTGATTCCCACAGTTAGAGTTGGTGCCCGTAAGCTTGCAATCACTCCACCCTGCTGTCCTTTTCTGTCACTTTGGTTTTGAGTCTTTGAGCTTTGGCCTCCTCCTTGGTTGTTTTCTACTCCATTGTCAACCTGCAGACCACAGATCTCCCTGAAGTCTAGGGGTGGGGGGGTCTGTCAGCCCGGTGCTGACCCTGCTGAACGCCAGTCTCTGGGGTTTTTCTTGCTTGTCTGGCAGGAAAATGTCTTTGTGACCAGCTCTTTCACAGGAGAGTTTTTTTTTTTTTTTTACCAGAACATTTAGGCCCCAAAGCATATTTCTCTTCTTTCTGAGAACAGTTATAATGGAGAGGGAGTAAAGCAGAGGTCCAGGCTGATAGATGGTGAAACGGAAACAACCTCACAGGATACCTGGAATCGTTCCTCCCTCTAACATCGTTGCCCAGTCTACCCTCTCTCCTGGTCTTCAAAATGCATAATGAATGTCTCCAAAAGGCTCATCTCATGTTCCACCAGTCCTGCTATCCATGGAAAACGTCTTTATGTATCTGAATCTCAAGCGTGGCAAAGTTCACACTTTCCCACAGGGATGCTGACACTAACACGTGTGTTATTATCAAAGCATCATCAAGGATGATATTGTCAAACCACCCTGAAAACTCAACTACCTCTGATTTACCAACACCAATGCTAAACCTCGCATAAGTGCACTGACATCCTAACTTAGTGTCTCGGATAGAGGAAGCACTCAGTAAATGACTTGCATATTATGAGGAGAATGCCATATAGTTTTAAATTCTTATTTCAGGAAGTTATTTAAAAATGATATATCATAAACAGAGTTGTATAAATTTAATGTTGTGTATCTGGGGTCCAATAAAATAATAACTGAACAAAATATTAGAGAAGACAGGTCTGTTTTTCTTCATGATGCTGATTAAGAAATTTTATATATCAGTGAATTTATTCAGTTTTCTCTTTGAATCACCTCTTCTTCCTCTTCTTTACCTCATTATTCAATCACCTCCCAAACTCCCTTCTCCACATATATACACACATTTATGGAGCTCAGCTTCTGCTCTGAGTTCCCTTCGGGTTTACCTGAAGGGACGGCATTTGCAGATGAGTAGTTGAAACTTTAAGTCAACCCTGTTGTGTTTTTAAACTCTTGATAATGAGCTCACCTTTTTGGACCAGGGGCTACAAAGACCCATCAACTGTCCCCAGACTATCTGTATTCTTATTACTTCCATTATAGAATAATCATGTGGATCTCAAAGACAAGTGCTGAACACCACTCAACAACTAAAGTAAAATGTTAACATCTACAAAGAGTTAAAATATATGTTCCCTGCTTGAAGGAGATGTATAGAGTTACAGTCTGAGAGTTTGGTAGCCATAGTTCAGAAAGTGGTGGGGTTGACTCAGCTTCTCTTAGATTATCATTCTTAGAGTATCATGCTAAGTGAAATAAGTAAGACAAAAAAGGACAAGAACTGTATGATCTCACTCATATGTAAGATATAAAACAAAGAACAAACAAAGAAAACAAAGTAAAAGAAGCCAAATTCATAGATACAGATAACAGAATGGTAGTTACCAGAGGGGAAAAGGAGTAGGGGGGAGAAGAATGAAAAGAAGGTCAAAATACAAAGTGATAGAAGGAGACTAAACTTTTGGTGGTGAGCATACAATAGAATACACATAGGTTATGCTATAAAGTTATACATCTGAAATGCATATAATGCTATTAACTAATAAAAAGTATTCTTTTATTATTATGAATTATATTCTCTTTTTAGCTTTTTAGTTAAAATTCTTTAAATTTTCCTTTAGCAGCTTCCCTAGAAATTTTAGTATGCATCCTTAGTCTATTATAATCTCTCTGAAATTAGTACTTTTACCATTTCTTGAGTGATGTAAACATTTACAACAGTTTAATTCTTTCACCCCATCCTGTAATATTTTCACTACATGTGTTACAAATCTCACAAGATATTTGAAATATTGTTGCTGTTTTAAACAAGGGTTAGTTATTTACATTTGACTACAATATTTAGCATTTGTGATGCTCTTAGTTCTTCTTGAGGTTCTGTGCTTCCATCTGGGGTTATTTTCTTATAGCATTTACCATTTGTGGAAAGAAAGTTCTTTTCATGACAAATTATGTTTTTGTTTTTCTGAGAACATCTTTATTTCCTTTTTACTTTTGAAAGATATGTTGTTGGGTATAGAATTATTTCTTTTCCTTTCCTGAGGTACTCTCTCAGTCCCATTATGGCTTTCAAAGACATTTATTATAATCTCTTCATTCATTTCAATTTTAACATCAAACAAAAACGAAGACAACTTTTCATTTTAACACTCTAACTAAAATCACTCTTGAAGTAGGAGACTAAAAAAGACCTGGTTATCTTTGATAGAGAAAGGTCAGTAAATAAAATAGAGAAGAACAAATTTATTATATCAAAATATGACAACATTACATGTTTGTGAATATGTGAAGTTAGGAACTATCAGATAAAATAGCCTGAAAATGCCTCTGTAATTAAGAGCAAGTTATCTTCTCAAAAATGAGAAAAATAGTTATAGAACAGGAAGTATAAAGTTATTAGCTTTGTTTAGAAATGGTAAATATGAGAAATTGGAAAGAGAGCAGAGCCAGCGACTTGAAAAGAACTGCCTAGCTCTGCTGAAAACCCATCTGGAGATCAAACAGTTGGCACTAATCCATACAATTGCCTTATTTTGTCTAATAATATTTAGCAGTGTGGGACAAAGCAGATAATAAGAAGGATGGTTGTATAGATAAAATACAGATGACCAAAAACTTTTCATGATTGTAATTTGCAAGAATGAGAGTGTTCAGATATTTACAAAAAGTTGTTGAAATGAATTATTTAGGTGCCAAGCAAAAAGAGAAAATAAAAACTACAAGGGGTGATATACTATGAGTAAGTGGAGAGAAACCGAATCTATAGCTCTTCATGAATAAAAAGAACATGAGTGAGAGACCCAAAAAGGGCTGGAAATTTAGTAGGGTGATAACATTTTGGATTTTAAGATTCCATACAAGAGTTTGAGTGATGAGATCCATAGTATTGTTTTGCTGGTGGTTTAGAGGGAAGAGAATTGGAGTAGGAATGCTGATACTGAAGTCAAGTAAGTGAGGCTATTTGTAGGGAAGATTATCAACGTGTAGAAGTAACCCAGTTGCTAATGGTTGGTATTACTCTGAGAATAAAGATGACTTGAGAGGTAGGTTTCAAAGTCCATGGTGAATAACTAAGAGTAATTAAGATTACAGAATGTGGCATGAATAAAGACAGGTAAATGATAGCATACTCAGTTATCATGAACCTTAATAAAAAGAATAATTTTTGCCTTAGGATAAAAAATATTTGAGAGCAAGGACCTTACTAGTAATAACTCTAAGCCACCTGTGCCTTGGGTTTAGAAGAATAAAAAGTGTTCACTCAACTGGAATATAAGGAAATAGGTATTTTTGTGGAAGATCCATGTTTCAAATCTATAACTAGGTATCAGGATTTTTCTGTGAATAGATTAAGGGTGCCAAGCAGTACAGGAAAAGCATTAGGGTTGTTGCAACCAACATTAGGAAAGAAAAGCCTGCTTTAAAAGGAGGAACTGAATCCAGAAATATTTCTAGAGAGATGCTGTCAGGTTTAGAGAATGGCTCTGCAACAGAAGTCTCTCTAAGATCTTTGGAAAAAATACCGATTAGATCCTCAAAAGTACATACTCTAATTGAGTTTGGAGCTCATTAGTTTTAATCAGTTTACTTTTACTAGATTCCCTCAGAGTACATTGGTGGAGAGTAGAAGGTATATGTGGAGTTTGGTAGTCCACTAGCAATGGGACGGAGTCTGTATCATCACATCTTCACATTAGTACTTAACTCTTAGTGAGATCATATTGATTCAAGGTGACTAGAAGTAGATGGGTTATGACAAAGTACTGAGGAGGTTCTAAAGGTTCTAAATGTCTGCTCAATCCATAGCTGAAGGAAAGTAGTCTAGAGAATTCCCTTCACCCTTCACAAAGTAGTCATGTTCTGTATGTAGTTTTCTAGGAAAAAAAAGGGAATAAATGTTACATTATTTCTAATTTTTATAATGTGGCTTAATATCACATTAAAATTGGTAGGCAAGCCAAAATCTGCCCCCTCCCCCCGCCAATCTTCTATTAGCATGTCTATCTATCAAATTTCCAGATTTTTCCAAAGCATTAAAAAGACAATACCATATACATATTACATTTTCTCTCATCAGGCTTTGTCAGCAAACCCAGAATCGAGTTAATCAATAAAGAATACAATGACTTTAAGCAATAATGGATTCTTCCTAATTTTTGAATAATCAGAGAACTCCTCCAAAAGTCAGGCATGTAATATTGTACAAAGGAATTTCATTATAAATAAAAATAAAAATAGAGTTTAGATATGTACTATACTGGTAAATATAAAGTCCATATCTGATACTGCACTAAAAATCAAGAAAGAACAAATCCTTGAATTATATTTCTGGATTATTATTAAAGTCCTGGCAGATTAAGAAAATCATTGTTTTTCTTTAGACATTACTT
This sequence comes from Micronycteris hirsuta, assembly GCA_004026765.1. NCBI lineage: Eukaryota > Metazoa > Chordata > Mammalia > Chiroptera > Phyllostomidae > Micronycteris > Micronycteris hirsuta. The sequence continues at coordinate 5,584 of PVJI01017554.1, forward strand.
ACACATTTTCATTAACCTGCTTCTTTTATTGTCTGTCTACTTTCTTAAAACAATCATACTATATTATTTTAGACTGGAAAGAATATTTTAAATAACATAAGAAAAATGCAAATATAATCACATTAGCAATGGTATTTGAACAAGGAACTTGATTATATAGACAATAAGTTGTTTAAACCATGTGTTGTGTAAAGCATTTATACCTGATTATTTATTTAAAAGGGAGAAAAATATAAAAATATTTTATTTAATAAAATTAAATAACCCACTTTCTTTTTTTCTTCTGATGACAAAACAAAGAGTTTTACATATCTCAAAGCGTTTCTTGAATTCAATGTTAAGGGCAAGACATTACTTGTTTTGAGATTTTCAGTGCTTGTTTAGTTGAGAGAAGGAACAACAAAAGTAAAGATGTAATATAATGTTAAAAAGCAAGTAAGTACAGAGTTAAGTGCCTTTAAATGAAATATGTAGGAATTGAAATTTAACATTGAAATGGCTTTACTAAACCATTTTTCTATTTAATTGAGTTTTTATATTAGTAACTATTTCCCTACTAACACATAGACAGTTTATCGCTTTTTTGGGGAATTAACTTACAATACAGACCAATGGAAAGGAAGAATGCCTCATGCTACTGATAAATTGAGACATAAACATGAGGCATGATATTGAGGATAAATAGGAAGAAGACTTCAGAAAATGCTCAATCTTTAACAATGCGTTTCCTCTCTCTGAGTCACATTTACCTGTACAGTGAAGAGAATAATACTGACCGTACAAGGTGTGATGGGATAACCTAGGCAAATCATTTGATGTCTGCTTGGCACAGAGCTAACTCAACACTAAACCTTGTTCTTTCTTTGCCCAATACCTAAATTCCTTTTTTTAAAAAGTGGGGAGAAGGCAGGGGTCTCTTTAAAGACCTGAGAAGCATCACTTGAAGACCATCCATAGGGTCACCAAAGTGAGAAAGGGACAAAAGACAGCATTAGCCAGGAGGCAGATCAATCAGGGCGTAGGATGGATCAGTTTGTGAGCCACTGTGAAGGGTTCAACCAGGGACAAAAGGAGAACTTGATGAAAGATCAGCATGTATTGCCGGATACCGGAGAAAAAGGGGCTAGGCGGTGGAGAATCCAAGCCCAAATGGACATTTCTCTATTGTAGCTGAGCAGATCTTTCCAGGCTTGAGGCAGACCCTTAAGGAAGATAAATCGTGCCAAACTAAACAACACAGACTCTTTAGTCCAGGATGAAAACAAAGTCTTGAAGGACTCTTCTTAGAATAGAGCGTCACTCAATTCTGCCCCCAGCAGATGAAGGCATGCCTTCCTCCTGGTAATCCATGACCCAAGAAGTCCTGTTTTTGGTCACATCTCATGGGAGATCACAATAATTCTAGATTCTAGCTTTGGCCATTTCAAGCAGTTCATTTCCAACAATGTTCAAATACCATTAAAAGTCTTTTTATTTTTCTAAGACTGTGGAAAAATTTGGTAAAATGGAAACAAATTGCTATAAGTAAACCATTTGTCACAGTCTGATTACTTTGCAGCCACTCTGGGAACACCCATTTGTCATGCTAGATCAAGATAACCACAGTTTGACTAGAGGAAATGGCTTTTTGCCTACTAGTTGTGATTTTTTTTTTTTAAACATTCACCCAGAGAGACGTGCTCCACGGAGTCTTCATGTTCCACTCCAGCTGTGTGACTGAAGAGGAAAGCTAAGGCATTAAGAACAAATTGCACCATCCATAAAGGATTTAAAGGCAAAATAATTAACTATGGCTAAATGTAAAACTTAGGGTTGGAAGTAAATAAACATTTTAGAGTACAATATTTCATTGTTTATATTAAAATTATTTAAATGAGGAAAAGTTAAAGAACTATTATTACTCAGAAAAAGAAGGATGAAGAATAATCAAATAAATCTTTTCAGCTACATTAATTTCTTAGCATAAAGTAGACGCATGAGAGATGCTTGATTTCTTAGTTGCTTGACATCAAAGAGACCACCAGTTTGTCTTGTTATTTTTACTAGATTTTAAAGTCAAGAATGCCTTTTTCCTCTTTTTTTTTTATTGAATTTATTGAGGTGACATTGGTTGGTAAAATTATATAGGTTTTAGGTGTACAATTCTATAACACATCATCTGTATATTGTATTCTGTGCTCATCACCCCAAGTCAAGTCTTCTTTCAACAGCATTCATCCCCCCTATACATCTTCTACCTCTCCCACCCCCCTTTCCCTCTGGTAATCAACACACTTTTCTGTGTTCATGAGTTTTGTTTATTTTTTTAATCCTCACCAGAAGACATGCCTAGATTTTAGATAGAAGGGAAGGGAGGGAGATAAAAAGGGAGAGAAACATCGACAAAAGAAACACTGATCAGCTGCCCCAGCATGCACTCCGACTGTGGACCAAACCCACAACCCAGGTATGTGTCCTACCTAACCAGGCATCAAATCTGTAACCCTTCTCTCCACTGGACGATGCTCCAACTGAGCCACACAAGCCAGGACTTTTTTTGTCTTAATCCTTTCACCTTTTTTCACGCATTCTGACAACCCCTCTTCTCTCTGAGAGCTGTCAGTCCGTTCTGTATCTATGACTTTGTTTCTATTTTGTATGTTAGTTTTTTGTTCATTAGATTCCTCATATGAGTTAAATCATATGGTACCTGTCTTTCTCTGACTGGCTTATTTAACTTAACATGATGCTCTCTAGGTCCATCTAAGCTGCCACAAAGGGTAAGAGTTCCTTCTTTTTTATAGCCTAGTGGTATTCCTCTGTGTAAATGCACCATGGTTTATTTTTATCCACTCATCTACTGATGGACATTTGGGCTATTTCCAAATCTTGGCTATTAAACAGTGTTGCAATAAATGTAGGGGTATATATATTTTTTTAAATTAGTGTTCTAGGTTCCTTTGGATATAGTCCCTGAAGTGGAAAGGTTTTAAAAATAAATTGTTCAATCATCTGATCTGAGACAGTTAAGTATAATTTGGGCTCAAAGAGAAAAAACTTATTTAATGTTCATTCCACTTATTTTTCTTACATAACCACTCAGAGTATAATAAAAATGGTATCAAATGAGTAGGACATAAAACCTGCTGAAATAGCTAACACAGCTCAGGTCAGGAGCTCTTACTGAATCACGTCCTTAGATGAGTTTTGTAAATTAAGTGTGCTTCTACATTTCCTTTTGCTTCTCTAATCATCTTTACCATGACAATGGTCACTTTTTCCAGAAAACATTGATAGTTCACCAATCATGTCACTGATCACAATTAAGCTTTGAATAGTAAATACACTCATTGCTTTATTAATCTCATAAAAGATGGAGTTGTTGGCAAGGATAGTCGAGTCATTGTAATATGTCATTTGTCAAGTAATATTTTGAGGAAGATATTCATTCAACTGGGTATCTGCACTTCATTTTGTCCATGAATGCACCTTTAAATTTATATTTTTAAATCATTCTTCATAGTCTCAACATGAATAGGTGATCTATAAATATCAATATTTAAAATCTATTTTCATTTAAATTTTCTGCATTATATTTTAGCAGCCTTGTTTTGTTGACACAGGATGCTGTGTTCTAATTGATACTGTACTACTAAATAAACTCATATTATCATAGTTTAAGCAAGTATACATATTATTTCATCAAATTTGAGTGATAAAGCTTTCTAAGAATCATTGAGAGAGTTAATTTTGAAATCCAAATGTCTTCTAAGCCTTACCAGTTTATTCACCTCCTGGTCTTGGGTCTTGGGATCCCACAGGAGTCCAGTAGATGGAGGCTGGTAATGGAAAAGGGAGAAATTGCTTAATATAGAATAAACTGCTCTTAGTTTTACAAATCCTCTGTTCTAGTGTCTACTGTGTCACTCTAGATATCATGGAAATACTATCTTTTGTAGAAACATTTTCTGTGGCCTGGGGCTCTTTGTTTTCATGGTTAATAACTTAGAAAAAGATTATCATTGAATGTAATTTACATAGTTGTTTGCTTTCAATAACTGTCTAATATCTAGTTATGTATATAATCTATCTATTGACCTATCACTCTGTCATCTATATTTTTAATTGCAAATATTTTCTAAAAATTATGAATAACATTAGCATATTGCAGATAGAAAAGAACTCACAGAATTTTGTTTTCTTTTTGACTTCATGTTTTCATTTTTTTAAAGCAGTTTTAGGTTCACAACAAAACTGTGATAAATCAGTAGGTTTCCATAGTTTTTTACAAATTCTCTAGAAGGTCTCAGATATATCCTGTCTGTATGCAGCACATCTTTCAAACAAATGTGTTAAGACTGCTTGCTGTCAATTATTTTTCCCTAACACGGCGTGGCTAAGGAAGACTAAATTTGTCTTTTGGGAACTTGTCCAATATACATGTCCTTGTAATCCTCAGCGATCTGTGGAGATTTATGCATCTAGAGCAGAGGTTTGCGAGATTAGTAAATGTGCTAGATATACATTTTAGGGTCAGCGCTTCCAGATCATTCCAGTTCAGTAGGCCCTGATTGGTGTTTAGGGGGATCTTTAGGTAAACACTTTAGAAACAACTTTTTCTTCATTCCCCACCCTTAGAAAAGAAAACCCAAACAAAAATATCTGTTTCCTAAGCACACACCGGAGAGAAAAGCTAGATCAAATATTCACTGGTTTAGGCCCTGGCAGATGCACCAGAGGACTTGCTAACAAGAGTATTTGATTTTTAGCAGCAAAGAAGGAAATACAAGAAAATTTCTGCCAGCCAGAATATGGGGAATGATAATAAAAATAACAATAACAATTACTACTGGGATATAAATGGGTTTAGAAAAATATTTTTGGAAAACAGTCATAATTATTCACTTGCAATGCTATAGGTATTTTAAAATATACCTGTGAAGTTTTAGTTTGACACTTGGAAAAAGCAAACTTCAAATTCTTTGATGCCTTCTTAGTCTGAATGCTAGGCTGGATGGAAAATCCAGAATGGTATTTTTTTCTATTCTTACGTTATTTAAAATATTTTCAGGGTTTTTTTTTTAGTATCTTATTCTAACATTCTTGATTTTTTAAGAATCTAATTGGCATTTCCCAATAGAACAGCAAGTTAATGGCAATGCCTTTTAGATAAAGCACTTAAATAAAACCAAAGCAAAAAAATTAAATGTATCTGTTTTTATAAAGTAATGTTACTTCAGTTCTTTGCAAATTAAATCATGTCTTATTTTCCTTGAGGGAGAAAACATATTGAATCCCTCAAATTAATGAAGCTACTAAATGGGTAGGAATGTCCAAGGAAAAGACTTACATAAAAAAGATATAAGAAATTCTCAGACTGTATATTTCTACCTGACATTAGCAATTCCCCTGAAAAATATCTCTGCAATAGATTTTCAGTCTCTCAAAATTACTGACATTTTATTCAATATCCTGGAAGTCTTTTATTAAAATTAAATATAAACTTAAAAAAAAATTAAAAAACTGTTTAGTTGTAAGTCAGATGTAAAGTCATGATGGAGAGAAAAGAAAGTTAATGGCAACACAAGTATAATTAGAATTATAATGTAAAAATTGTAAATTGTATCCTACACAATATATGCTGGCATTTATTTTTGTGATGAAATATTTCAACTGAAAAAGGTCTGTGCTCCTCATTTTAAGAATAGATCTATTTGGTTACAGGCATGATGCATTTTGACTACCAATGGCTTAACAAGTATAGTTTAAGTACTATGATTAAAATGCCAGTAATTAATCTACTACAAAGTTTGCAATAAGATTTTAAATTGGTGCTGTTTTAATGCATCACTGTGTGCATTCATTCCTTAAAACCAACAAAAAGCCTAAAATAATCTAAACACTGGTTTAATTTCTACTTCACCGAGATAAAGGAAAATAGTTATACATGAGAAAGTAGTTAACTACTATTGTCTTTCATGATGCCAAATTTGGGATAAATTTCCCACACTTTTTACTTTTCCTGGATCTCAGTTATATTCAAAGTCCAAGAAAAACTTTGCTATATCTGAGATCATAAGAAGCATCTCCCATTTTGAGCACTGCACAAGACTGGCAAAAATGATGAAGTATTCTGAAATAGCATTTGACTTAGAGTCTACTACATTTGACTCTGCACAATATTGATCAGCATACTTGCTGGGTTAGCAACAGCACTTAGCATCGTTATTCAGCAATGTAGATGAAGGAGCTCATTTTATTTATTTTCCTGCTTTCTCTTTTCTTCACTGACAAACTGTACTGGACCACTTCTAAATTATCCAGGGTGGCAGATGGGATACTGGGGTACATCCATATACATTTTTGAACTACATCTTTGGATCACAGTTACCTTCTGGAAAAAAAAAAAAAAGAAGAGTGTGATTCTTTCACTCTACTTGTTGAAAGTTGAATTTGTAGAATGTAACTAGAATTTTCTCTTCATATTTATAGGACCTATCTTACTCCTACCACTGCTGATGATAATTCTACAGACTCAGCTTCTGAAAACCCTTGGTTCAAAATAAGATCTATTCTGTTTATCTGGAGTCTGATTGCCAACTCAGCAAAAACTATTGCTGATGAGCCTATTCTAATCTTTCTATATAATGCTATCATTTGTAATATTTACCATAATAAACTTAACATTACCACTAGTCTTTGCTCCCTCCAAAACCAAAAATCACTGCAATTAACCATATGTCTCCAACCAAAAGTGATGCGCCGTTTGTAGACTATTTTTGATTGGACAGGGTAAAAAATGCTAACAATTTCTTTCAACTTATTTTTGAATATGCCTATTGATATTTGGCCCTTAGTCAAAATCGATAGTCACATTTTTTGTAACTTGAAATTTACCTATAAATTCCATTAAAATACATTTAAATTGGAATACCACTAGTAACTAGAGAGCTCTTCATTTCAGTTGTACCAGAAATCTCAATCTTTCCACCTAGGTCTTCTCTAATTCATGGGACTCTTGCAGAAGTCTGCTCAGAGCTCTTGCATGTACCACCTGGGAATGAGAGCCAGCAACCATTCACTCATAACGAATGACCCCACAGGCTGATGTCTTCCATGGACAATACCATAATGCACCTGGGATGTCTTGGAAGGATTGATCTGATGACCAACATAACAACACACATTTGCTTAGACTTTTCATCCTTTTTACCACTCTCTCCATTCCTTTCTTGCTATTCCTCAAAACCAATTTCTTTATAAAGCAATTTGAAATTCATTGCCTCGGAATCTGCTTTCATAAACAACTCAAGCTACATTAACACAGCATCCTAATTTTATTTTAGAAGATACAAGCCCTAAACTGGGAAGTATGACATTGTGCTCATTCTTGTTTCTAAAATATTAACATTTACTAAGGAAATCTTGCACTTACCAGTCCCGCTAAGCTTCAAATCAGAACTTTCTTTCTCATAGAACTTTAATGTCAGACAAGAAGGTTGCCAGGTCTATAGAAATACCCATGAAAACTTAAAGCAACAATCCCTGCTTTTGAAAGTTTCAGGTGATTTCCCAGATTCCACCAGCCAAGGGCTTTAAATTAAGAAGCATCAACGAAAGTAATGGCAATAAAACAACAGCCACTCATTCAAGCACCCATCATGGACACACTGGACACAGCCTCCTCTAGGGGTGTCTATCCAATCATGGTTCTAAAGTGGCTTCAGAAGAGGCTCTGCTGTAGTTTTCCATGTCTCTTAACCTGGACCCCTGGCCTGAACTGACAGGGCCTCCAACCATGGCCCAGGGCTTGTTTCCTTCCTCTCAGTGTTATTTCTAACTCTTACAGTGGCCAGTGGCACTAGAGCTATGGTCATTCTGTTAAGTCCTTCCAAGGCCAAGGTTAAACTCTGAACACTATCCCTTCTACCCACAAATTTTTCCAGCTCTCAGACACCCTGTAATGCTGGCTGCCAGCCCTGGCTTTATATTGAGGCTCTTCCCATCAAAGACTGGCCATTTCAAGGATAAGCTGCTACTCAGTCACACACAGGCTACTGTTGTCTGCAGGGCTCCTTCCCAGTGGCTTTTCCATGCTTTTATTTTTCAAAACTGGCTAGGCCACTGGAAAGGCTCTCCAGGCCTCTCCCCCCATGAGAGGAGTCTGGCTTTTCTGCTCACCCAGAGACTATGGCTTTCTGACTGCTGTTTCTTGCTCAGATCCTAGGAAGCTAATGATCCCCCTGGAAAACATTAAAAGACTGAGTAATTTCCTGATTATGCTCTAGTTCTTCTTTCTGTATATGTCAGGGTCATAGACAGATCAAATATTTCCAACTCTGGAATCCTCGTGCTTTTACTAGTTGCCAAATTTATGTATAAGTGAACTAAAGAAACCTGTATATTTTTCTTTTGTCTGTGGCTGTGCTGTTTGTAAGTGATTAAACTAGCTCATTCATTTTGATTCACAGTACTTCATTGTATCTACATATGCAAATGTCTATATATTCCAGCATAAATAATCTTGAAAATATAAAATTGAATGAAAAATAAAATATAAAATGTTACAAACAGAAAGATGTTACTTATGTAAAAACACATATAAACACTGAGAATGCAATATCATATTCTCTCACGTGTACAAATATACATAATCAAAATATAAAATGAAGACACACCCAGGAAAATATCTTCCATCTTCAGGTTATTGGTCATCTCTCCCCAGGTATGAAGGGAACATAGGGAGATAGGGCAAGAGCATGATCCAGATGTAATTATGACATCAAAAAGTAAACAAAAGCAAGAAATCCAAAAAATAAAAATATCTGAAGCAAATATGACCAAATATTGTTAAATCTAAGTGGGTTTTACACTTACATATTTTCTTATTAACTCCAGTATATTTTTGAATACATCAATATTTAATTATTTCATAAAATAATTAAAACTAAAACTAAAGTGATTAATGAAATATTAATGGCATAAGGCCATGATTTAAAAAAACTCTGCCCTAAGTACTCTTATTTTCCAAATATTTTGTCACTTAATTATTTTTTAAACCATATTTCAGCTCTTCATATTTCAAGAAACAATCATGGTATTCTAACAAGTATCTGCCCTACCCTTTGAGGGAAATTCTTTTTATTTTGTCTCCTTCTTTCTTATTTATCTTCAAGTGCTGGCTACATTTTCAAAGTTGCTTCATTAGGTTGTTTATGATTACCTTCTTGCTGATATTACTCATTCATCTACTTTCACTATCATGTCAAATAATGTTTCCCTAATTAACTTTTTTCCTTTTGTATTTTTATCCAAGTCATAAAACTAAGTCTCCATTTCTTCTCTTGTATTTTTCAACATCACCAGCCTGTTAAGAAGGCAAAACATTCTAAATTCTATATTTTAATTGCAAAATTTTGTATTTCACCTTTCCTTAATATGTTAGTCATGTGTACAAACTAACAAATACTGTATTTTGTTATAAGAAGAAAGAAATGAGGGAGTAAATGTTTGTTTCCACAGAAGTGTCCGTTATCCATTGGCATCCTTTAGCTGTTCTCATTGAGATGCAGAAGGAAAATAAGTTTCTGAAGTAAAGCACCTGACTCAGTAAGTAGCTCACACAGAAGATGTTTACTTTCTGTGGCATTTTAGGAAAAAGTTGGGGGATACACAAAATATCCTCCCCATGGGAAGTATCACAGAGGCATCCATACTTGTGAAGAAATAATTTGTGTGTGTATGTGCAACTCCATTTTCTGTTACACTGAAGATAAAGAAGGGGAATGACTTTAAAAAAAAAACATGTTAGAGGAATCATAACTGCATTTGTGGAGCTATCACTAAATTTTATGCATAATCTTTGGTGCAAAAATGTCTTTAACCACAATATATGTACCAGATTAGAGCAAAGGCTGAAGGAAGCACATCCACATGGGGAGCAAACGCAACAAGATTTGGTTTGGTCAGTTTGGGGAAGAGGAAATCCAAGTTGATGTGACATAATAAAAAATGAGGACACTTCCTTTGAGGCTTACCAGAAGACAACACTTGAAGTAACAGCGCCAAAAGGTCTGAAGTTTCATGTACTGGGGTCAAGTGTACCTTGTACACAGCTGTGCAATGAAATCTACTAAATAAGTACTTACTTTTATTTATTTTTAACAATGCCATAGAACTTGAAAACCTATCATTTGTACTAACAAACCTTAAAATGTAGTGTGTGTGTGCTGGATGTAAGCCCTCAAGGCAAGAAATGACCATGGCGGACAGGGCAGAGGAGCAGTCTGACAAACATCATCAGTATTTAAAACAATTTTTAATTGAAGAACATATAAAACTGATTGTGTGACCTTGAGCAAATTACTTCGGTTCTCTGCACCTCAGTTTTCTGTTCTGTAAAGTAAGAATATTAATTTACTTCACAAGTGTGTTAGGAAGATTAATATGCATAAACATAGAGCCCAATACTTGGAAAGCAAACAATCAATGTTAACTATTATTATTAAAAAATGATGAGCAACTTTGTAGTTTTGACAGAATGATATTTTGTCAGTCATATTTTAAAAATAATAAAGTGCACTGAAGTCTTCTAATTTTTTGTGAAATAGAGTGGGGTTAAGGTGTTCACTAAAGTAATGTCCCTTCCACTCATTAGCATCCTAATAAAACTTTCTGAGTGGGAGACAAAAAGGTGAAGTTATAACCAGTGTCCCATACATCACGCCATCCCTATTGAGGCCAGAGGTTGTGCTCACAGACGTACGCCATGGCTACAGATGTTAACTGTCACAAGTGTCATTGGAGAAAGGTAAGTTACAAGTCTCTGATGTATACATTTTCACAAGATGGGAAGAAAAAAGGAACAGTGAGAGATGATGAGGCAGGTTGCACAGCCAACTGAAAAAGACTTTGAAGGCCATGGAATAAGTTTGAATTATATTCTATAAGAAATGTTAAGCCACTGAATTTTTAGAGAAGTAAATAACAATTCTTTATCCATTCATTCACTCAACAAACACTTTCTGAGTACTCGTAGGGGCTCAGTCAATGTCAGCTGCTATTAAGTAGACAAACTGGCCAGTGAGGGCCTTAGAGCGATGCCTAAGCAGTGGCTCTGGGGTGGAGACTGTGTGGGGACAGGTTAGACAGAAAAAATACTAAGTGAAGAAAATCTGCTCTGAGGATAAGAATACCCATAACAAATGAGGAAAATACAAAGAACCAAATCACTGGGGTGGGATTATCGGAATCACAGTAAAAGAAACGAAGACATTTACTGATCTTCATCCTCTTTAAATTCTAACAAAAATATTTTTTTTCTCTCATGAAGTAACATTTGGTCTTCAGGTATCACCTCGTTCTATAGGTAACCGAGATGTGGTTTTCCTTAGTTTTTTGCATAGTCTCTGTCACCTAGTAAGTGCTCAGTAAATTTCATAATTATTCTCTTTCTGCATTGCCAATGCAAAGACAAATTTCAATCCCTGATTACTCCTCACTTACACTGTACAGATTCCTTTCTTAGTTCTTAGCTGAGAAACAGGTGGTTTTCAAATTGACATGGAATTAAGTCTAGACTCAACAGGTGGCAAGAAAATCTTCTATGTCCATTGAAAAGAACGAATGGTTCGATTTAAAGTTGTTAAGTGAGTGATTAGGAATGATAATTGGTCAGAAATACCACTTGCGGCCCTTTTGTAATAGCCCTACAAACTTCACCATAATGGGAAATTCTTAGGGTATCTGCTCAACTGAAAATCACCACCTTATCTGCCCCAGCCCATTTGCAAGACGGGCCTCTCACAGAAAACTTTCCCTCTGCCATCACCACCCTTGGCCGAAAGCAATTGGACAGAGACCTCCTCTGGGTCTACAAATCACACTTTCCTAGAAATTTGAAAATAAACCAGTAAGTTTTTTTTTTTTCCATTTTGGTTTCATAAACCACCCACATTCTCATCACAAATTTCTCATTTTTGCTCAAGCTGGCCTTTGTTAGTTTTAGTAACTTCTATTCAAAATATTCTAACATTAGTATGTACATTTTATTTTAAACTCAATCCAAATCTAAGACCATGTTAACAAATAGATGGATAATTAAGATTCTATCAATATTATGTAGAAAATTCCAGCATTTACACTATATTTATTTTAACACAAAACAGTGAAAGATTAACAATGATTATCCTTACCTTACAATAGAAAAATAAACAGCTCAAATTACCTGGAAAGCAAATATTATGATTTTTACTAGATTTTGTTACTCAAAATGTCTGGCAGCATCATTGCTGATACATATCCTTAGATATTAGAGGCATTCTCTTTTACTAGGAATCACACATCTATATTCCCATAGATATTATAGGACAATTCTCTCAAAAATAGGTAAGAATAAGGCAATCCAGTAGACATGCCTAGCAAAATAGGAATGACATTTACAAAAACCTAAATTCAAAGTCTTAAACAAAATATTGGGCTGGCCAAAAAGTCCATTTAGTTTTTTCTGTAAAACAAAAGACACATTTTTAATTTTCACCAATAACTTTATGGATTTGGATGTTTGAGTAAGTCGGCTATCTCCCGCTATTGGCTTCTAGTGGGTAGAGGCCAGGGGCGCTGCTAAACATCTTCCAATGCATAAGACAGACCCACAGCAAAGAGTTATTTTTCTAAGATGTCAATAGTACTGAGAAACTTGGCAAACCACTTTCGACATGTTCGATCAGTCACAGCGCCTTCTCTGTACACTGCACAAATCTTTTATTGTGTTTCAGCTGCATTTTTACCCCTCTTGAAATAATAAAGCCAAAAATGTTCCATATATTCTTCCATCTTCAATATTAAAATGGCTGCACAAAAATTCACCAATTTGATAAGTTTTTTAAAATGCAAACTGATAGGACAGCTGTCACAATATAATCTAAAAAAATTGTTTTGAATGAAGTTGAAGACAACTACGTGCTGCTAGAGTCATTGTACAGAAAAAACTAAATGAACTTGTTGGTCAACCCGATAAATACATAATTCTAGAATGTTTAATGCCTTTCTCGGACTTGACCTTTCTTGTTAAGATAGAAAACTTCTAACTATTATGACTGTTTAAGGGGCTTACGTTTAACTGGGAAATGCTGCTTAAATATGAAATCTTACAGTTGGCATACAGAGAAAGAGAAAAAAAACAATTATGGAAGGTGCTTTACTAGGTTTTTGATATTAGTCTTCTTTAAAAAACAGAACATGCCCTGGCTGGTGTGACTCAATGAATTGAGTGCCAGCCTGAGAACCAAAAGATCGCCAATTTGATTCCCAGTTGGGGCACATGCCTGGGTTGCAGGCCAGGTCTCCAAGGGGGCACATGAGAGACAACCACCCTTGATGTTTCCTTCCCCCTCTTTCTCCCTCTCTTCTCTCTAAAAATAAATAAATAAATAAAAATCTTAAATTAAAAAAGAAAAAAAAAACAAAACAAAACATGGGAAATGAAACCAACCCTGTCTCATAACCTTGTCACATACAGGAAATGGAGAACTGCCTCTCTAGGGTCTATTCTGATCCAAATTATTTCCAACATGTAAGACCCAGTATTACACGAGGAATGTCCACTTAAATGTAACACGGTTAGTAGAAATAACTCATTTAATTTTATAAATGTTTATTTCTTATGATGAAAGTACTTTATATTTTAAAATAATAAAAACCAACTTTCTTGGTAGATCATTATCACTTTTAGAATTTACACCCAAATCTTGGACATTTATTTCAACATCTTTTTCCTTCCACAGTTAGTTGAACATATTAAAATTCATTTTACAAACCCAGAGGGAGTAACATTAATATTAATTTTCCTTCTGAACACTGTATAAAAATATATTTTTCCATTATTGAAAAAGAAAAGAACTGTTTAGCAGACATAAATGAAGAATATACAGTTTGTAAGACAGTATAACAGCAATCATGAAAAGCTACAAAATATCATTCTCTTAAGACTTACATCAGACCAGCCATAGAAAGTGAAACATGAAAGCTAAGCAAAACTGTTCAGATAGCCATGCATAGATGCATATAGTAAAAACTTCTATTCACTCTATTAAAGGCTTCCATGTGGTGTCTCTGTAATCTGTGCTTGTTTCATCAGTGGAAAGCATTGTCTTCAAGCTATAGTGACCATCACTTTTTTTAAATTGAATTAATTAGGGTGAAATATTAATTATGTAGGTTTCGGATGTGCGATTCTGTGTTGCATCGTCATTATACTGTATTGTGTTCATCACTCCAAGTCAAGTCTCCTTCCATCATCACAGTCCCCCTTTACCTTCTTCTGCCTCCCCCCTCCCTCTTCCCCTCTGGTAATCACATACTGTTGTCTGTGTACAGGAGGGGTTTTTAGTCGTCGTTGTTAATCTTTTCACATTCTTCACCCAGACCTCCAGACCCCCTCCTCTCTGACAGCTGTCAGTCTGCTCTCTGCATCTGTGAGTCTATTTCTATTTTGTTCATTAGATTCCACATATAAATAAAATAATATGGTACTTGTCTTTCTCTGATTGGATTGTTTTACTTAGCATAATACTCTCTAGGTCCATCCATGTCACAAATGGTAAGATTTTCTTCTTTTTTATGGCCAAATAGTATTTCATTATGTAAATATACCACAGCTTTTTAATCCACTCATTTACTGATGGGCACTTGGATTGCTTCCCAATCTTGGCTATTGTAAATTATGCTACGATGAACAGAGGGGTGAATATATATTTTTTTCAAATCAGTGTTTTGGGTTTCTTCAGATATGTTTCCAGAAGAGGAATCACCGGGTTCAGGGCAGTTTCATTTTTAATTTTTTGAGGTAACTCCATACTGCTTTCCACAGTGGCTGCACCAATCTGCATTTCCACCAACAGCGCATGAGGATTTTTCCTCATTTCCACATCCTTGTCAACACTCGTTGTTTATTGATTTATTGATGATAGCCATTCTTACAGGCATGAGCTGATATCTCATTATGGTTTTAATTTGCATTCCTCTGATATTTTTTGATGTTGCACATCTTTTCATATGCCTATTCTTTTGTATGTTCTCTTTGGGGAAGTGCTTATTCAAGTCCATTGTCTATTCTTCAATTAGATTATTTATTTTTTTGGTGTTGAGTTGTAAAAGTTCACTATAAATTTTGGATATTAACCCCTTATCAGAAGTAACATTAGTGAATATGTTCTCCCGTTTAGTGGGTTGTCTTTTCATTTTGTTGATGGTTTCCTTTACTGTGCAAAAACTTTTTAGTTTGATGCCCCATTTGTGTATTTGTTCTTGTGTTTCTCTTGCCTCAGGCACTATGTCAGAAAAAATATTGCTATGAGAAATGTCCAAGATTTTATTGTCTATGTATTGTTCTAGGATTTTTACAGTTTTGAGTCTAACATTTAAGTCTTTGATCAATTTTGAGTTTATTTTTTCTGTATGTTGTAAGAAGGTGGTCTAGTTTTATTTTTTTCACATATCTGTCCAATTTTTCCCAACACCATAAAATGAATAGACTATGTTCATGTTTTTGTATGTTTTTGCCTCTTTTGTCAAATATTAATTGATTAAAAAGCCATAGGTTTATTTCTCAGCTTCCTGTTCTATTCCATTGACCTATATTTCTGTTTTTATTCCACTACTATCCTATTTTGATTACTATGGCCTTGTAGTAGAGTTTGATATCAGGTAGCATGGTTCTCCTAAGTTGGTTCTTCCTTTTCAAGATTTCTATGGCCATTCAAGGTCTTTTGTGGTTCTGTTACTGGACAGGGACTGGCCCAAGGGGGCCTGCCTCAGGCCAGCTGCAGTTGTAGGTTCTTGACTTCGTGTAGGAAAGATTTCTCCACATGAGTCCAGGCGATTTTGAGAGTGTATTTGTTAAATCTGGGGACAGTAACACAGAAGAAGAACTTAGGGTAGAAGAAGTAACAAAAGAGAACCTAGATGGTGCTCTGCTTTGGCTCCCTAGAAACGTTGTATGAAAGAAGTGACCCAAGGCAGAGCTGCTGTTAGCTCACTGGGAAGAGAAGGTCACAGTGACAGAAGTGAGTAAATGTGGGGCTGCTTTTAGCTCACTGGGAACTGAGAAAAAAAAGAGGGCATTGAAGACAGGGTCAGGTGATAAGTCACTGCCTGCTGCTCCCCTGGTTGTGAGTATTGTGTAGACCCTTAGAGTTTAGGAGGAAATAAAAGTATATGTCTAGGAAGACGCATGGGTGTAAGTGCTTTTTATCATTTTCTTTTTCCTGAAGATGAAAATCTTTGGGGAGGATCTCAGCAGAATATTCATTAGCTTTCTAGTTTCATTTTTAATATTCCAGTGCATTAAAATGAGTATATAAGGGGAGTTGGGGTTATCCCTGCTGTGCTATACCATTTTACTTTTTTTTTTTTTTTTAGTATGTTTGGCTTTTAATGGGTATCTTTGTTATTTGCTTTCCTGATTTCATCTGTCCTTGGGTTTACCTGGCATAAAAGGCATTAATTGAGTCTCTGTTCTCTATTTCCCAGAGCTGGGAGATTTAAGCTATATATTCTCTGGTTAGAGATGGGAGGTATAAACCATTTGCTCTCAAATGTCCCTAGTTAGGGGAAATAAGGTCTCATGATTCACTAGGTGGCTCTAAGTTGCTCAAACTGTTTGGCAATGTTTAATTTTTTGTTGTCTCAATTTCCCCATTCTACTTGCCCAGCAATTTTTTGAGCTTTTTACTATCCTGACACATTCCATATACACTTTTGGAATATCTGTTCTAGTTCTGTGAAATATACCACTGATGTCTTGATAGGAATGCATTGAATCCATAGATTGCTTTGGGTAGTATGAACATTTTAATAATGTTAATTCTTCCTATCCATGAATATAATACATGCTTTTACTTATCTGTATCTTCTTCAATTTCTTCCTTCAATATCATAATTTTTTTGGATCCAAGTCTTTTACATCTTTGGTTAAACTCATCCCTAGGTATTTCATATTTCTGGTGTGATTGTAAATGGGATTGTTTTCTTAGTTTCCCTTTCTGATAGTTCATCATTGGTATATAAAAATGCAGCTGATTTCTGGATATTTACTTTGTATCCTGCTACTTCACTTGAATTTATTTATTAGTTCTAGAATTTTTCTTTGGCTGGAATCTTTAGGATTCTCTATATAGTGTCATGTCATCTGCAAATAGTGACAGTTTTACTTCTTCCTTTCCAATTTGGATGCCTTTTATTTCCTCTTGTCTGATTGCTATGGCTAGTACTTCCAGTGCTATGGTGAATAAGAGTGGTGAAAACAGACATCTCTGTTTTGTTCTTGATCTTAAGGAAAATGCTTTTAATTTTTTCCCATTGAGTATGATGTTGTGTTTGGGCTTGTGATATACGACCTGTAATACATTGAGGTATGCTCCTTCTATTCTCTCTTTGCTGGTAATATTGAACTGAATAATGAGCTGACTTCATTAAAGGCAGATGGAAAGATATTTCTGGTTTTTCAAATGTGAATGGATAAATAGCATTTAACTTCACAAATTTTCAAAATAATTTTGAAGATAAGTATTTCATAAAAAATTCTCATTTCCACTACATGCAAGCATCTGCACCGAAGACAATGGGAGGCATGTGCATACAATTCAAAAGCAGACAATCATAACTCATTATCACAATTTATAGATGACTTCTACATACTATAAAAATTATCAGGAAAGGTTTACTGATGAGAGAATTTCTCTAAAACCCATATCCAGGGATACTGAACAAAATGAGAATGTATTTAATACTAATAAAACTTGGTCAATTTGCCAAAAGAATCTGTCATCCTAAAGCAACACCTATAACTTTTACTGTCCTGGAATTAAGCAATGTATATTATCTGATTTGGGATTATGCATCCAGAGTCAGGACATTTTTCTCTTATGGCATCCTGGCTCTTTCATCTATAAATAAGTTAAAGAAAATAATACCAAAGTATATCAAAAATGTGGTAGCACAGATTTATAAGGAGAAGCTGCAAAATGCAGTTATACTAATTATTCAGAATGCTGAATTTACCCTTAGCTAATGAATAAGAAAGATCCTACATCCTTCACTTTTGTTTCTTTCTTTTTACTTCCTAAGTAAATAAAAACAAAAATGCAGGATCATTTTTATTCTACTATGTTTATCTGGAAACTTTTTCTTTTAAATTTCTTTAAAGTTCAACTCATGAATAAATTAAAAAGAATCTCTTTATTTACCTATAAAAGAGCTCTATTCTGGATTAAGTAATAATAAAAATTCCTAAAATTGGTACAGTACTTTCTAGATTATAAAGATGTTTCACAGACAATATCAGTTATTATCACCTTCATAATCTTCATATCATAACATTAATTGAATTTTATTTTGACAAGCATTGTTTCAAGCAGTTCATGTGAGTTAACAAGTGTAATTTCTCAACAATGTCATACATGGAGTTCTATTACTACCCCTCTTTTAAAGATGAGGAATGTGAGACACAGAGAGAAATTTTCCAAGATAATTCAGCTACTACGTGGTGTGGTTGAGATTCTGACCTATGCAATCTGACTCCAGAGCCTGCATTTTTAACTGCTAATTTGATGGAGAAGCTGGGGGTGGTGGAGCCACACAGGCCTTCTAACACTGAGGAAACCTTAGTAGAAATGAAATCGAAATTATAACCATATTATTAAATCTAACTAATCTAGGGGGTTGGGGTTGTATTTACCAAAAAAAAAATGCTTAAAGAAATGAAAGAAGCTAACACATAAAAACAGGAGCTCTTGAGCAGATGAATAAACACATAGGTCCTTGGGAAGAAAATGAAGTGATATAACTTTGTATGATTTTTTCACATATAAAAATTTAGAAAAATGGAAATATACTTAAATATACCTTTCTGTGTTTGAAATTTATTTTCTGCTCTTATTGTACATAATCCACGGAGAGCATAGAACACAGACATGATCTCTACCCTCGAGGGGCTTCTGTTTCAAAGAAAAGAATAAAGACTATGTGCTTGAATGACATTCATATCTTTGGATTTGCCATAATTTTTTTACATTAAACATTTAAACACTCCTTTTAACTAAGAAATATTATATACATTTTATGTATTCACATGATATCAACAGAGTGAGGCATTCTTACTTTGGGAAAGAGAAAACACTTGCATGAGCACAGAAGTCAATGTGTCATTCAGTTATCAACTGTGTGATGCTGTGGTCACTGTAGAAACTGTTAGTGGCTTTTATTGATAAAGGTAGAGAATTGCTCATGATTCCGGTTGATTTGTGGAAGGTGATGGAGAAAACATAAGATGAATCATTTTCCTTCTTAATGTATATCAACACTTTCAAATAAATGTATTGATTACTGCACACTATATTTATTCACTATAATAAACTACTGTGGAAGTAGAATTAACTGATTTAATCAAGAATTTAGAATTTATTCAAAAGTAAAATGTTGCATTATACATAGTAATATTGACCTGATATAGGCAGGTACAACCGTACTACCTATTGTGAAAAAACATTGGGGTTAAAATGGAAAAAAGTTAAAAGGTACTATGTGGCAGAGATGTGACTTCTAAGGTTCTGGCAGATCCAGGCATATAACAAAAGGAGTTTTTAAACAGACCATTTACAAATATTTATTTTAAAAAAAGTCTGGGAGAATAAGGCAGCCACTGATGGAAATAATATTTGTGCCTTCTGAGAAGTGACTCTTGAGAAAGGTGTGACTGTTTTGAAACAATAAAATGGAATCCAGAAAAAAGTCAGAGCAAATGAGTATCCCCCAAGCAGAACTTTGCTGTGGGATAACAGGGCCAAATGCAGTTGCACGCCCTAGCTTCGACGCTGCTGCCCCTGCATTTGAAAACGTCATTGCCTTAGGTAAGTGGTGGCATTTTTGTCTTGGATTTTTTTTAGTGCCCTTGTGTTTTTTTTTTTCCTACACATATTCTATTCACACAGTGTTTTTAAAGAAGGAATTGTCATTCAGCTGGTACCCTCTAAGGAAGCTCCTGGTATAACAGGTAAGAGGTCTAGAATATTTAAGAGAAGAAATAGTTTTGTACATATCCCACAAGTTAAGATAATATTTATATAAATTACTTCCACCTTACTTACCAGAAATACATTTGCAGCATTGTGTAATAGCATTCAACTTTCACTTTTTAGTGACAAAAAAATGTGAAATAATTATCTTGGCTTGATTTGTTTCTGTGGAGTCAGAACATGGAATTACTTTTTTCCTCCCTTTCAATGATGATATTAGAGTTCAAGGAACAAATGTATACTTAATACTGAATCAAATAAAAAAAAATTCACTGTAGTCAACACAAAGCAAACACTAATAATTCTAGGGCTCAATTTCCTTAAAAGATGAAATAATTTCAGGTTAATACACAAAATTCTCTGAAAAGAATTGCACTTGCAATTTTCTATGGGGAAGTATTCATCATCTCCAACTGGTTTCTTTACATAGAATGCCCTAGAAAAAGAAAAAGTGACATACTATAGCAAAGAAGGAGAAAGCACGCTTTAACGACAGGGAAAGGTAACAAGGCATACCATGGACCCAACCTAATTACTATTATAATACTTTCAGTTTGGTTTCTCAGATGGCAGAGTGTATGTGAATATTGCCACTATAATACAATGGTATATACCATGTTAATATTCCTAAGAAATTGTCATGTAAATTAAAATTCTTAAAATTTGATCCTTTACATAGAGGGCAATATGAGTATTTTAAATTAGACCCTACTTTCTGAGTACATATAACTCTTATTTACAAATGCACCTATTTATTTTATACTTCCCTATAAAGATAATAACCAATGTCATTTAGAATACTTATAATGGTTTTCAAATTTTAAGATTACTTTATGGATAACAACTAAGGATTGCATTAAAGACATCAACATTTCAACAGAAGTTTCATAAGCTTTTGAAGTTCAATATGGAAAATCTTTTCAGTTGGGTACAATTGAAATGTCCCTTCACATGTATGGAAGCATAGTATTGGCCACACATGCAGATCATGTGACTTTTGATTGTTCTCTATGTGTTTGAAAGTGAAATTGAGAGGAATTACTTACGTTCAACACCCTCTTCCCCTCTTTGCTTTATCCTTGTTTCCTTTATCCAACCCATCCTAAGAAGCTGTCTTAAAGATCCAAACTATAAGACATCCTAGACTGTTTCAATGGAAGTTCACACTATACCTTTGCCCTACACCTTGCCCAGAAATGTACCTGCACCTGCTCCAACGTCATGTCCTGCTCACCAAACTCATACTCCATACCCATTCAGATGGCTTTCGACTTAGCCAGTATATGCCTGAGAAGAGAGACCAAGGGGACTTGAAGATTACAATCCTTGTGAAAGAGAGAAAAAAATCATTGTTGAACATGGACATTTCAAGCTTTTAAAACAAAGAGGATATAGGAAGCTAAGAAAAATGGAATATAGAGGCTTGAGAGAGAAAAGAAAACCCAGTATTTCTGAGTATTGTTAAAGCTGAGAGTCTTAGAAGACTGTTTGTAGCAAGCTCAAATGTCTGTTTATCGAGCTAGAAGCTGGAGAGCAGGAATTAGCTTTTATACAGGGCCTATTTGTTGAATGAATGATGGAGGAATGAAAAAATTAATGAGTATATTATTCCACTATGCGTGGCACAAGAGAAAAATATTCTCAGATGCCAATTCGGGTAAATACTACTGCTGCTGTTCCTCTTGATTACAATAACAATTATACACTCTCACCCTTACTTTATTGATGAGGAAGATGAGTCTGCTAAGAGCTAAGTAACTCACTCAAAACTTACTCTTGTTTATGACAAGGTCCCAGTCTCATTCAGACAGTCACTACTTCAACCCACCATGATCTGTCACATGGCCATTAGTTGCTACCACACTTTGATGTTTGAAGCAGCCGCTACTCTTCACACTTCATACTACATTCTACTGCAGCAGAGTTGGATAAAATAACTAAGGACTCTCTTGGAGCTTGAATCCATACTTTTATCTGGTGTTCAAGGGTAGATATTGACTATTGACAACACAAAAAGATAAGCACCTCCAGGACAATTTTCTAGATTGCAATGGATCTAATAGCACAACAACAGAGCCCTGGCCTGGTCTTTCCTGCTCAGGCTCCTTGCCATTGGTGGTTAGACTGATGTGAGAAGCAACATAAACTGAAAGGCAACTAAGATTTGGTTCAGTTTTGTAAGATAGCTAGAAGTTCAAGTGCTGGGGGCAGAGTACCTCAGTTCATCTATAAAATGGGAACGATAATGTATACCTCATCAGGATCGTGATGAGGCTGAAATAAAATAATTTGAGTTAGAAAAACTTTAAAAGCATTAGGTATCTTAGTTATTACAATTGGACAATGCTTTTTAAGTTATATAAGTTTTGCTCTAAATTTATCTATCTGAACTAGATTTGAGATTCCCTTGACCTGTTGCAATGGGGCTGAAGGTCACAAGATCGATAAAATCTGTGAAGATTCTAGAGCAATTCATATTGCTCTGTCTTTTCTGAGTGAGCCATCACCCTGAAAGCTTTGGCCTTTAAGGAGTGGTAGGGAAGTTCTGTTATCAGAAGTTTTAACTAGACATACCTTTAAATTCCATTTCACTTGCACTTTGGCTGCTCTGCACATTTTTAGCAACCCTAGACACCAGAATCAATCAAAATCGGCCAATATCCACTACAATTCCATTTATTTTTCTCCATGAACTCTTTTCCCAACATTTATTGACAGCTAGGGATTCTATTCTGGGTTGTCCCTGTTTTAAATTAAATCTACATTCAGGTTAGGCACTGTAATGCCTAAAATAGCCAGCTAAGCTTTAAGTACAACTCAGTAGACACTGTTAACCATACCCTTATATAATTTTATTTGTGAAATTTTAGTGAGGGTTACCCAGAGTCAAAACTCTGTGTGTAC
The DNA here is from genome assembly GCA_004026765.1 of Micronycteris hirsuta. Lineage (NCBI taxonomy): Eukaryota > Metazoa > Chordata > Mammalia > Chiroptera > Phyllostomidae > Micronycteris > Micronycteris hirsuta. The sequence continues at coordinate 28,539 of PVJI01017554.1, forward strand.
ATGTGTGTGTGCCTTTCAAGTAACTAATAAAAGATAAAATAAAATTTAAGAAATACAGCACACCACAATAAGCTGTTATTGGTTAATCTACATTACTGCATAACATAGATTGCTGCGCATCTCTCAGCCTCATTATATGTAAACTGAAGTGGTTGGAATGCACAATTTCTGTTTTTTAAACATGTACATTTAAAACGTTAAACATGTCATGTAAGTATCTCACCATACTATAATGCTTAAACGAGGTATTTTACTCCATGCTATAGAAAGTAGAAGCTCTAGTCATTTACTGACGAGCGCTAAAGGGTGTGTCGAACACTGTTACCATCATACTTTCTGAATATTCACAACTCAGTGAGGTGTGTGCTATCATGCGTGTTAGACAAGTGACAAAATTGAGGCTTAAACACTTTGGGTCCTTTGCCACAGTCACAAGTATGCAGGGCAGCACACGTCAGTCTGACTGACTCCGAAGCCAGTGTTCTAGCATCCAGTGCCTTTACACACAGAATCTAAGTAAAGGCTGACAGTGACCGGGGGGAGTGGGGAGGGGGATAATCATGAAAAGAAGGGAAAGTGACTAGACAAAGAACATGTATGAATGACCCACAGACATGGACAACAGTGTGGAATTGACTGTGGGAACGGGAGGTGGGCTGGGTGAAGGAGGGCAAAGAGGAAAAAAAACTGGGAAACTGTAATAGAATAAAAATAAAAATGATTTTACAAAAAGCTAACCAGAGTAAAATTGCATTTGTACCAATTAGAAAAGTCTCCCTCTCAGTTCAGCTATTCTTACCCATTTTTGGAATAGGCTAGGATATCTTTCTAAAGCCTCACCTCAGAGAAGAATATTAATACATAAGTAGAATGTTGGTACACAATTAGGCTTTAGTGTAATCCCTTTAATATGATATTGTGCCTTAAATCCCCTCAAGCTAAGGAGTCTCCTAGGATTGTGATATATATATAGTATTCTATACATAAGGTGTTTCTCACAAAAGTATACTCCAAGAGAAGGATAACAAATAAGTGTTCATTTATTCAACAAATATATTTATCGGGCCCTTGTTCCGGGCCAGATGGTGTGTGTACAACCAGTCCAACCAGTTTTCACCCAGAGGTAGGGACAGTTTTGTATGAACTGGGAATGGGAGAACAATTACGTGATGCCTTAATGTGAAGGCAGCTTTATGTCAGGAATAATGATAGATCAAAATCAAACATAGATTTTCACCAGATTACAGAGGGTCTTTAATTCCAGTCTGAGGAGTTAGGCCAATTTCCACAAAAAGATGAATGTGCAAATCACCCTTAGTGTTATTTCTACATTCAATTCAAGAAATTGAAACCAAGAAAAATCAATGATGATTAGCATAATCAGGCATCAGTCCTCAAGTGTTATTTTTGAAAGAATTTAGATAATTTTTCTCCTTTGTCAATTTCTATGTTTAAAAATGAAACGTGCTACCCCTTTCTCTTCACATATTCGGCCTGATTAGACCGTCACTGGTGGTTTACGCTAGATGAATGGAACCAGCTTCGATTGGGAATGAAGTCAGCAGTCTGCTAATACTTCTTCTGTCACTGCCACCTGCTTCTCAGGCAAAGCCTACTGGTGTCCTCTCCACACCATGACCTTGATGATGAGAGAGAACAAGTGCCATCATTCTTATAGAAAGTTTTTATCAGAGAGGGCAGAATGTGACACTTGTATTAATCAGAATCCAAAGTTGATTTTCAAAGAGTGCAAAACACTATGCAATACCTAACAGAGCAGATATGTCTGAAAATTAACAATAAAAAATAAAACTTTAGCAACATATTTTTTCTATACCTTCATATCCTTAAGTCATCCTTGAACTATGAGATACTTCCACCCCTTTGATTTTATAGTTAATTTATAGGCTCAGACTCTAAGTTATAGACTTTTAATCTAGAAAATAATGGAGGAGGGTTAGATGCAATACATTTTCCTTATTTCAGATAGTAAGGGAGATTCATTAAGTTATTGGTTCATTTGGGTTTTTTCTGTGTAAGTTTATTTTTTATAAACTCTAAAACCATTTGACTTTCTTCTATTAAGAACAAACTCTTGGTCCCCATTTCCATATAGAAAAAATTGAGATACAAGGACACATATTTGGAAAGCACAGAGACTTCCATATGTAAATGAGCAATTTAATTTAAAAGATTTTTGAAAACTATCCTATACGTGCAAAGTATTTGTCAATCCATTTATTCATTAGGTAGCATAATGTTATGGAAGGAGTATGGGCCTTTGGATTAGATGGACCCATGGTAAAATTATAGCTTTGTCACTTAGAGAAAATGAACTAGTTTGCTTAATCCATACAGCACAAGAGGTGTGCCTGAGAAGTGTCCAGTAGGTCATTTGTTAAGTTCTTCTAAACTTGATGCATTAAAGAGACAAGCGAGTTTAAAAAATAAAATTATAATACAATCAGGTAAGAATTTTAAAAGTAATGAGTGCATATGATGCACATCTAACCAAACCAGGGCATAGAGACACCTTGGGTTGTAAATTCTTACATGAGTCCATAAGGATAATAATAAATTAGCCAGGTAAAGGGGGCACAGGCACAGGGATGTTGAAAGGAGAAAGTGTATCTCATCCAAACCAAGAGGGCAGGCGTGCCACAGCCTAGAGTAGAAAGGGAAAAAAATGGCCCATAAATGACTAAAATAGCTGTGTGTGATGGGCACTCAAAATTCAAAGGGGCATGCCATGGTCATCCCACCAACTGGTTTCAGCACAGCCCTAAAAGCTTTCATTTTTTCAAGAGAACAAATCAAGACAGAGTGCTCTCACGGACAGATCCTGCACGTAATTGTTTACAGTGGCCTCTCATGATTCAGTGTATTCTGTGGCATCTGTTATAAAGTCTCCTGTTTAATATATAATTTTGTTTGAGTCCACTCTCTTATTTTGGTTAATCAAGACAAAGTTTTATCAATTCTGTTCATATTTTGACAAAGCCTTTTAGTTTAATTGCTTTTCCTACTTTTTCTAGTGTCTATTTTATTCATATTGCTCTAGTGTTTAATAATTCTTTTCATTTTCTAACTTTAGGCTTACTTTATTCTTATTTTTCTAATTCCTTCAGGTGTAAAGTTGTATATTTGAGATCTCTTTTCTCTTATTGTAGGCATTTACCACTTAAAACTAATTTTGCTGCATTCTAGAAGTTTTGTATGTTGTGTTTCCTTTTCATTTGTCTCAAGATACTTTCTGATTCTCCTTTTGGTTTCTACGCTGACCCTTTGGTTGTTCAGGGGTGTGTTGTTTAATTTCCAAGTATGAGTAAATTTTCTAGTTTTCCTCCTACTATTGATCTTTAGTTACCTACCATTGTGGTTGAAAAAGATACTTGAAGGGATTCCAGTCTTCTTAAATTTGCTAAAAAATACTTCATGGCCCAACATATGATCTATCCTGGAGAATGTTCTGTGTACAAGTGAGAAGAATGTGCACTCTACACTATTAGATGGAATGCTCTACATGTATATGAGTAGGTCAAAGATGTTTCTATGTACAATTATATACCAACAGACTGGATAATCTAGAAGAAAAGGATACAGTCTTAAAAACATACAACCTACCAAGACTGAATCTGAAGAAATCTTTAAAAAGTAACTAAAATCCAATAATGATTAAGCATATTGCAACAGTAATCAAAACTCCCTCAAGAACCGTCTAGGAGCAATTGGTTTCATTGATGAATTCTACCAAACACTTAAAGATGAATTAATGCCAATTCTTCTTAAACTCTCCCAAAAATTTGGAGATGAGAGAACACATGGAAACAACCTAAGTGTTCACTGATGAATTAATGGATAAAGAAAAGGTATACATACATTGGAATATTTTTCAGCCGTAAAAATAATGTAAACCTGGCTCTCCTGGAAGATGGCAGCGAGATAGGAGGAACGGATGTTACGTCCTCCTACCCACTGGTTGATTTTCTGAGGAACGGGGCGAAAACCCAGCAGTATTCCAACACATATGATGATTGATGCCCAAGATTACAGGGGAATTTGAACATTCATACGGTAAGCAGAGAGCATCGAAAGGAAAGGGTCCCCATCAGGACAAGCCTGGGGAGCGGGGTGGGGCTTCGGTCCCAGACCCAGCAGCCACCCGGATCGGACGCAAGATTCTTGGGGAGGGAGCCAGATTAGGATTTGAGAGTAGTCAGATGCTTGTTTTGTCTGGAGAGCGTAAATAGGAAGAATTTTTCAGAGAGGAAAAACAGAAAAAAAAAGTGGCGCTACGTGGCTATTTGGAGAGGCCCCGCCCCCAACAGTCGTGAGGTCAGTGCACCACTCTGATCTGTGCGGGACCCGGGATCGGAGGCCCAGGGAACTCGGCCTGTATCACGGAGGGAGAGCAAGGTCGGCCCTTGGCCCGAGGAGGCTGGCGCTTCCACCAAGGGGAATTGGAGCCTCTTTGTATCCGGCGTCTGAGGCCTTTCCCAGCCCATACCAGAAGTATCGGAAACAGCTTGCAGTCAGCGAATCTCAGGCCCAGTGCGGCCTGCGACACCGAACAAGGGAAACCGGGGACCGTGCGCACCCGGCGACCTGCAGACCATTCGTACACAGTTCAAATATACTAGGGACAGTGCACAACTGGGCCTCTTGGTTGCATAATCCAGGGACAAAGAAGTGAGCGAACACAGGCACACAGCTCAAAAATATCAGAGAGAGTGCGCGACCAGACCATTCGCCAGGGCTCCCTGGCGCACAGCCAACGGGCAAAGATAAAAGAGTTCACAAGTGCGCTGAGCTCACACCGACAGCTGGGGACAAAGAAGTGAGCGAACACGGGCGCACAGCTCAAAAATACCAGAGAGAGTGCGCGACCAGACCTTTCGCCGGGGATCGCTGGCACACAGCCCAGGGGCAAAGATAAAAGAATTCACAGGTGCGCTGAGCTCAGGCCTACAGCTGGGGACAAAGCCCTAGCCATCCAGACCAGGCGCACGCAGGCGCAGGCAGGAGCACGCAGCCCGGCAAGACCAAGCAGCTTTGTGGGAATAGGGCAGAAGCACCCTGTCGAGGGGAGCGGCAGTCCGGAGATAAAGACCGCACAAATTCTTGACTCAGAGCGGGGGCCAAACTATCCAGAAAGGGCACGGAGAGAACATATTAGTTAGACCAGCGGAGAAAAAATAGGCAGTGGGAGATTTCCCATTATCAGGTGCACATCAAGACAATTTGGGCCCAGAAGCACACTCAGGAACTGGGCTGGTGGCTGGACAACAGTGAAGAGTGCACCTCAGGAAAGAAGAAAAGCAAAACTGATATTATCCCAGACGGACACAGCCTGGCCGGACAGCTTTAAAATCAGAAACCTGGAATTTTTTTTTTATTTATTTTTTTTCCTTTGGTTTCTTTGTTTGTTTGTTTGTTTTGTTTTGCTCTGTTTTTTGTTAATTCTACTCTTGTTTTGTTTTTGCTTTTTTTAACCTGTCTTCCTCTCTGTCCTTCACCATTTTTTTAATTCCTTCTTCCTCCCTTTCCTTTAGTATTCTTAGTCCCCTCTCTTCATACCTCTCTTCTTTTTTTTTTACTTACTTTTGTGTTTTGTTTTGTTTTGTCATTTTTAATTTACAAAATATAAAAAATTTTTTATTCTTTTTAATTCGTCCCTCCATTCTTTCCTTTTTTATACATTATTTCTCTTTCCTCCCTCCCTCTTCTTATAGTATTCTTTCTCCCTTCCTTCACCCCCTTTTTTTTTCTCCTTCTTTCCCACTTGCCCCCGTCTTTTCTTTACCTACAGGTAAGACATTAAAACCTGGAGCTGTGAGAGGACCAGAGTCAGCCCCAGACAGGGGTCAGGCCAAAAAATAGAGACAGTGAAACAAAATTAACTTTACTACTCGAGAGAACTCGACAGATTAATTTAAGAAACAGAGGCTAGCAAGAAGAGTCTCACAAACAATGGGAAGACAAAAAAACAACCCCCAAATGAAAGGAAAGGAAGAAACCCCAGAAAGAATGAAAGGCGAAACAGAGGCAAGCCAACTATCAGATATCGAGTTCAAAGCACTGATTATCAGGAAGCTCAAGAAGCTCAGCAAAAACGCTCAGCAAAGTGGGAATAGAGGGAGCATTCCTCAACATAATAAAGGCCATATATGAGAAACCTACAGCCAACATTATACTCAATGGACAAAAACTAAAATCTTTCCCACTAAGATCAGGAACAAGACAAGGTTGCCCACTATCACCACTTCAATTCAACATAGTTCTGGAACTTTTGGCCACAGCAATCAGACAAGAAAAGGAAATAAAAGGCATCCAAACTGGAAAGGAGGAAACAAAACTGTCGTTGTTTGCAGACAACATGATAGTATACTTAGAAAATCCTATAGACTCCACCAAAAAACTACTCGATCTAATAACTGAATTTGGCAAGACAGCAGGATATAAAGTCAATATCCAGAAATCAAAGGCACTTTTGTATACCAACAGTGAAACAGCAGAAACAGAAATCAGGAGAAAAATCCCATTTGATATAGCAACAAGAAAAATAAAATACCTGGGAATAAACCTAACCAAGGAGGTAAAAGACCTGTACTCAGAAAACTACACAGCACTGAAGAGAGAAATCATGGAAGACATAAACAAATGGAAACATATACCATGCTCATGGATTGGAAGAATCAACATCATCAAAATGTCCATACTCCCCAAAGCAATTTATAGATTCAATGCAATCCCTATCAAAGTACCAATGGCATATTTCACGGAGATAGAACAAACACTTCAAAAATTTATATGGAACCATAAACG
>PVJI01017555.1:0-35388 GCA_004026765.1 Micronycteris hirsuta
TAACTGTTGGAGGGGATGTGGAGAAAAGGGAACCCTACTGCACTGTTGGTGGGAATGCAGACTGGTGCAGTCATTGTGGAAAACAGTATGGAACTTCCTCAGAAAAATGAAAATGGAACTGCCGTTCGACCCAGCAATTCCACTACTGGGATTATACCCTAAGAATCCTGAAAAACCAATTCAAAAGAACCTATGCACTCCAATGTTCATAGCAGCACAATTCACAATAGCTAAGTGCTGGAAACAACCTAAGTGCCCATCTACAAATGAATGGATCAAGAAACTAGGGTACATCTACACAATGGAATTCTATGCAGCAGAAAGGAAGAAGGAGCTTATACCCTTTGCAACAGCATGGATGGAACTGGAGAGCATTATGCTAAGTGAAGTAAGCCAGGCGGTGAGGGACAAATACCATATGATCTCACCTTTAACTGGATCATAACCAACAAAAGCAGAAAGCAAGCCAAACATAACCAGAGACATTGAAATTAAGAACAGTCTAACAATAGCCAGGGGGGGAGTAGGGAGGGGACAATGGGGAGAAGGGTTTTCAGGAAACACTGTAGAGGACACATGGACAGAAGTAAGGGTGAGGAGGGAGGCTGGGTGGGGGAGGAGGGGTTGGAGGGGAAGGGAGGAGGGGAGGAGAGAGGATGCAAATAACTGTAATTGAACAACAATAAAGTAACTATTAAAAAAAGAAAAAAGAAAATATTACCCACAACCAGAGAAACAAATAACTAAATATAAGCAAAATGATGAAGACAAAACACAAGAGACACTGAAACAGCTATTTTAAATATGTTCCATATGCACAGAATGTAAAAATAAACCATAAATTAGGAGAAAAAGAAAGAAGGAAAAAGACTCAAAGGAACTTCTAAAATAATATCTGGAATAAATTACATGCTCAATAGGCTTATCAGTATTAAACATTGAAGAAGAAAACATTGTATACCTTAAATACATAGTAATAATCACTATCCCAGTTGAAAAGTGCAAAAGAAAAGAATGGAAAAATAGAAGAACACAAAATAAGTAACCTGTGGAAAATATTAACAAGCCAACTAAATTTATTTCATTGGGATCCAGGATCCAAGAATGAGAGAAGGGTGGGGACAAAAAATTAATAAAACTCCAGAAATTTTCCAAATTTCCTAACTATAAGCCCTTGGACCCAAGGTCAACCAAACAACTTAAAGTGAATAAACAGGGAAACACACACATACCCCCAAAGTGAATCATAGTGAAATGACTAAAATCAGTGAAAAATAAACATTCTAAAAGCAAAAGTAGAGAAATAAAAACACATTATGCACAAATGAATAAATAAAAGAATTATGTTTTATATTTCATCTGAAATGGCAAGTCAGAAGACAATGGACTATGCTCTTGAAATTCTATATTCAGCTAAAATATCTTCCAAAAAGAAAAACAAGTGGATTGACTTCCTGAATGATAGATTGAAAACATTGCTGAACTAGATCTCCCATGAAAGCAACAAAAGTAATGGCAGAACAACTTTTTTTTTAATAATTACTTTATTGTTGTTCAATTACAGTTATCTGCAACGTCTCCTCTCCCCTCCTCCCCTCCCCTCCAACCCCATCACCCTCCCCAGCCTCCCTCTTCCCTCTTAGCTCTGTCCATGTGTCCTCTACCGTGATTCCTGAAAACGCTTCTCCCCATTGTCCCCTCCCCCCTGGCTATTGTTAGACTGTTCTTAATTTCAATGTCTCTGGTTATGTTTTGCTTGCTTTCTGCTTTTGTTGGTTATGATCCAGTTAAAGGTGAGATCATATGGTATTTGTCCCTCACCACCTGGCTTACTTCACTTAGCATAATGCTCTCCAGTTCCATCCATGCTGTTGCAAAGGGTATAAGCTCCTTCTTCCTTTCTGCTGCATAGAATTCCATTGTGTAGATGTACCCTAGTTTCTTGATCCATTCATTTGTAGATGGGCACTTAGGTTGTTTCCAGCACTTGGGTATTGTGAATTGTGCTACTATGAACCAACTTACACCATACACAAAAATAAATTCAAGGTGGATAAAAGACTTAAATGTAAGTCATGACACCATAAAAGTAATGGCAGAACAACTTAAATCAAACATTTCAGAACTCTAAAAATCCATCAATGTCATAGATGTACTGAAAAAATAGTCTATCCAAAAGAAACTACTGAACCTTGATAAAATAATTAGGTGTGTGATATTTTAATTTGGGGCTATTTTCATTCTGCATCCCTGCTCCCACACCCCCCACAGCTTTGCAGCCAATGGAGAGGCTACTAAAAGCACTATCCTCAGAGAACAGTCAATATATTTTACAAACTTGCACCTCCCTGGAAAATCTCTATTCCCAGGATGTTGTGATTATTTGACTTAATTAAGAGCTCACCTCAGCCCCTCCCCCCCAAAAAAATCACCAGCTCCAAGCCTACTAGAAACAATAGCAAAATGTTGACAATACTATCTAAGGCTGTGATTTCAGGTGGGGCAAACCAGAGTCTAAATGTGAATTTTAAAGAAAATCTTGGAAAAATAAATAGTCATAGGAAATTTTGAAAATCTATGACATTTCTTGAGTATCTTAAAGTTTGTGTGTATGTACAAGGCTACATGCATGGTCTGGGGGGAAAAAAAGAAGAAGAAGGAAAGGAAGGGGAGGGGAGGGGAGGGGATGGGGAAAGGGAAGGGAAAAGAAAAGAAAAGAGAAGACGGAAGGAAAGAAGGAAGGAAAGAAGGAAGGAAGGAAGGAAGGAAGGAAGGAAGGAAGGAAGGAAGGAAGAAAGAAGTTCCCAGTCATCTTCAGGCTCTGCAAAAGTAGGAAATGAAATCTAAGGCTATTTTGTAGACTTCAGAAAGTTTCAAGGTGTGCCCCACACATAATTACCCTTTATAAGGGGTAGAAGAGAGATAGACAAGGCATTTGAGGTAATCTTCTGACTGACAATTGGCTTGTCACTAAATTACACCGTCCCAAGGATAACACTAAATGGCTATGTTTAAAATTTTTAAATTGTAAAAATTTAAAATTATAAAACTTTTAATATTTAGCAAGGAATTCATTAGCTGTACACTACGTACAGAGACTATGGAATCTATAGTATTAGTCCAGGAAAGTTGCTAAACAAACAAGCAGCAACAAGGGAAACAACAAAATCCCAGAAATAACAACCAACTCAAGAAGAATAGAGGTGTCTGATACCAGTATTTTTATAATTATTATTTTAAATGTCTAATTTTCAATAAAAAGTATGAGATGCGAAAAGAAATTAGAACATTTGCTACATTCCTAGTGGGAAAAACAAAGCAAACAGAAAATGTTCTTAAGGGGGTCCAGATTCTGGAATTAGTTGACATATAGTTTTTGTCCCATTTTTATTGAATTTATTGTGGTGACACTGGTTAACAAAATTTTACAGGTTTCAGGTGCACGATTCTACTACACATCATCTTTGCACTGAATTGTGCATTCACCACCCCAAGTCAGGTCTCCATTTATCAACATTTATCCCCTCTATACCCTCCTCCACATCCACAACACCCCAACCCTGACAGTCACCACACTGTTGTTTATGTCCATGAGTTTTTTCTCCTTTTTTTTATTTTTAATTCAATCTCTCCATTCCCACACCAAGCCCTCCTCCCCGCCCCAAAGCTGTCAACTTGCTTTCTGGGAGTCTGTCTCTATTTATTTTGTTATTAGATTCCACATATGAATGAAATCATGTGGTACTTATCTTTCTCTGACTGGCAACATACACTTGAAATCAGGCATATCAAAAATGATCAAAGAACTAAAAAATTATATACCTACCAAATTAAAGGAAAATTCTGGTCAAGATGGAAATGAAGGTAAACTTGGCTTGCCTCCTAGTACAGCCACAGCAAAAATTACAACTAGACTACAAAAAAGAATCACCAAGAATTGTCAGAAAATCAAGCTGTGTAGAAATCCAACAACCAAGTAATTAAAGAAGCCACATTCACCCAGATGAGTAGGAGGGGCAGAGCTGTGGAGACGCACAGAGATGTGGAGAGGCGAGAAGTGGTGTGGAGACACAGAATGGGTAGTCCCACACCCATGTGGTAGATAAAAATCAGGAGACATACTTCTGAAGCAACAGATCCCAGCCCCACACCAGACCATCCAGCCCAGGATTCTAGCACCAGAAAGATAAGTGCCCATAACTTCTGGCTGTAAAAACCAGTGGGGGTTGGGGAGGTGAAAGAAACTGGGATTCTCAGGAGTCTCCACTTAAAGGGCCACAGTGGACTTAGGACTTATGCAGACTAACTCCCTCTGGACTTCAGCACCAGGGTAATAGCTGAAAGGGCACCAGTGGCATATGGAGAGAAAGTGAAGTGACTGGCATCAGGGCAAGTGCCAGGAGACAGCTTCCTCCCAGAAAAAAAACTCCAAAGGCCAAGCAGAAGCATTTTTGCCTCTTTGAGCCCTTCCCTACACAGACACGCAAAGTAGCAACATGGGTTACCCCACCCTGGCAATTACCAAAGGCTCCACCCCATCCAATTTACCAGTACACTTTTCTACAGTAGACCACACAACTAACACAGGGAGTCAAAGCAGTTCTACATAATACACAGAAAAATACACAAGGAGGCTGCCAAACGAGGAGACAAAGAAATATGGCCCAAATGATAGAACAGGACAAAACTCCAGAAAAAGAACTAAATAAAATGGAGATAAGCAATCTACCAGATGCAGAGTTCAAAACACTGGTTATCAGGATGTTCGAGGCACTCGTTGGGTACTTCAACAGCATAAAAAAGGACCCACGCAGAAATGAAGTTTACACTTAATGAAATAAAGAAAAAATTACAGGAAACCAACAGTGGAGAGGATGAAGCTGAGATTCAAATCAATGATTTGGAATATAAGGAAGAAAATAACATTCAATCAGAACAGCAAAAAGAAAAACAAAAAACAAGGATAGGCTAAGGAGCATCTGGGATATCTTCAAACGTACCAACATCTGAATCATAGGGGTGCTGGAAGGAGAAGAGAAACAACAAGAAATTGAAAACTTATTTGAAAAAATTATGAAAGAAAACTTACCTAACTTAGTGAAAGAAATAGACATACAAGTCCAGGAAGCATGGAGTCCCAAACAAGACAGACCCAAAGAAGACCACACCAAAACACATCATAATTAAAATGCCAAACGTTAAAGATAGAGAATCTTAAAAGTGGCAAGAGAAAAGCAGAGAATTACCTACAAAAGAGTTCCCATAAGACTGTCAGCTGATTTCTCAAAAGCAACTTTACAGGCTAGAAGGGACTGGAGAGAATTATTCAAAGTGATGAAAAGCAAGGACCTACAACTTATATTACTCTACCCAGCAAAGCTATCATTTAGAATGGGAGGACAGATAAAGTGCTTCCCAAACAAGGTAAAGCCAGAGGAGTTCATCATCACTAAGCCATTATTACATGAAATGTTAAGGGGACTTATTTAAAAAAAAGAATGAGATCAAAACTATGAACACTAAAATGGCAATAAATTCACAACTATCAACAGCTGAATCTAAAAACCAAACTAAGCAAACCAACAGAACAGAAACAGGATCATAGATATGGAGCTCATTGGGAGGGTTATCAGTAGGGAGGGGGAAGGAGGAGAATGGGGAAAAAGGTGCAGGGATTAAGAGGTACAAATTGGTAGGTACAAAATAGACAGGAGGATGTTAAGAACAGCATAGGAAATGGAGTAGCCTAAGAACTTATGTGACCCATAGACATGAACCAAGAGGGGGATTGCTGGAAGGTGCTAAGGGGGAAAATTGGGACAGTTATAATAGCATAATCAATAAAATATATTTTAAAATAAAACAGGGTAGAATTATATCATGAAGGCATATATATGCCTGCTATCCAGTTTTAAAATGTACCACTTTTCAGTGTTTGCTTCATCTTTTTAATAAAAAGAGAATAAAATGTTTTTAAAAATGTAAAAAAGGATGAGAATGTTTTTTGTCAAATAGAAAAATAAAAATTATGTGCAAAAGAGATAGAATAAATAATAAGAAAATTTAAAAATATATACGGATCATCTATCTTATAAAAACAGAAATTCTAGCATTGAAACTGCAGTAACTGAAATGAAAAAGTCACAATGGGGGATAAACAACTGATCTAAGCTGGTTAAAAAAATAATACTCTGCAAACTTGAAGACAGGTCAATAGAGATTATTAAGTCTAAAGAACAGAAAAACAAAATAATGAAGAAAAATGAACAGCGCCTCAGAGATGTCTAAAACATGAAAGCAATAAAGAGAAAGTGAGAGAGAATACACATTACCAATATCAGGAATGAGAGAGGTAACATCACCATAGATCTTCCATCTATTCAAAGAATAATAAAATAAGAAATGGATGAATTCCCTGAAATATACAAACTACCAAAGCTCACTCAAGAAGAAATAGATAAAGGTTTTGTTTGTGGATTATTTATGATGAACATGTGTTATTAAAGCTGGGTGATGAGTGCATGAGGGTTCATTATGCTACTCCCTCTACTCTTATGTATTTTTAAAATATCATTAATTATGTTTTTAAATAAATAGATATAGCACATAGCAAAATGAATATTTATCAAACATTTAACTCACTTCGACTGATGAGATTCTATGTAGTCTCTAACCTTCCACCAGCAAACTGTATGGCCTTAGGCAAGCTACTTAACTTCTTTAAATTTGAGTTTTTCTTTTTGCCAAATAAAGGAATTGGCATGAATCATAAGATTCCTTTTAGCTTTTAAGTTCTATGATTTTTGGATTAGTAAAGTCTAAGACTTCTTATAAATTTTCCTTCACAGAACTCGCTAGGTTACAGGGTAACGATATTTCTGAATATGAATGTAGTTTGGTGGGTAGTGATAAGAATCCATGAATTACTAATGGCTTTACTTCTTGACAATGTATAAATCCTTACAGGAGAAACTCGGTTCTTCTTGACAACACAGTAAAGAATCATAGATCAGCGAGTCTATTAGCATGCAAGCAAAGTTTATTAGTGATACGTTCTCATGAAAAAGAATGTGGTATAATAAAATTAGTACTAATTCTGCATTGAGTACTGTATTCTTCCTTTTGTCACTCAAAAGGATTCAGAGTCCTTTAGGATTATTTAATTACCCAAAGTCATAATTACATAGTAGATATCGTTTTTATAATTCCTCTTTCTCTTGGGCCAACTCCCAATGAAACATATTTTAACTACCTGGCCCTTTCCCATCTACCAAAGTTGATTGATTCAGGAATAGACCCCTGATACATACCAGTAAATCTGTCCTGAACATTTGAAAAAATAAAGCGGGGCCAGAAAAAAAAAGTTTCATTGCTCTAAGTAACTGTGTGGCTCTGCTCTAGATTAGAAAGAAGAAAGTTTATAATCTTTGCTGCTGAGTCCTGGATCAATCAGTATTGTCAGGAGAAAAATTCACACCAGTAACTTCAACAGAGAGAATTCCATGCATAGAATTATTAAGCAGGCAGTGAAGAACAGGGAAGGTAAAAAGAGAACACAGACACCATGGAAGCAACAAATTTAGGAATTAGCTCCCATAAGGCTGGCAAAATAAAAAGAAAAGGCTGGAATTGTTAGAATTTAGTAAACAATTCTGTGTCTTTTTGACTGTCCTGAGATGGCAGAGGAAGGTAGGAGACAAGGAACGCTGGCACTTGAAGTCAGATGTAGCTAAGCAGAATCCAATTTGGAAATGTCGAACTCTTAGACTAGAGGCAGAGAGAAGCCAATGAATGATATTTTGGGAGTCAGGAATTTAGGGAGATGGCAAAAGTGATGTAACTTGAAAAACAAATTCCAAATCTAAAAATATGGTTTCTGAAGTAGCCTCTTTTGATAAACTAAAACTCTTTAGGAAATGACAGAACTTTTATCTAGATCAAAGGCTGATATTAACTAAGTAGCTGAGAGTTGCTTTTCCTGAAGTTCCCAAGGGCTGTGAAGTTCCCAAAGCCCTTGGTGGAGTTTAACCCTCACACAAAGAAACAGCAGCGCCTGCTCCCCCACCCCACCCCCAGTCTGGAAAACAGTTCTTTGAGAGTCTCTATGAACTGAAATCTCAAGAAGTCAGAGAATAAAATGGAAGCCTTCCTGAGAATTTAGTATAGAAGAGTAGAAGACTTCAGCCTCAGACAGGTCTGGGTACTGAATCCCAACTCAATCACTGGTAACTCATGGAGATACCCTGGGAAAATTTCTGTACCCTTCTGGGCTTCAATTTCATTGTGTACAAAAGAGAGAGTACGATAACCATCACAGGCTGTTGTGGTGATTCAGCATATTTTGCAGAGTATCTGGCTTTCTCTAATGGTAGACCCAAGTACTCACGCAGGAGGAGGAGGCACTGTGTGGATAATCCCGTGGTTCAGTCACACACCATCGCTGCCTGGGCCAGCTCTCCCGAGGCAGCCTGGCTGCTTTCCTGTTTGTTCAGTCGTTCAACGTACATTTACCAAGTCAACCTACAAAACTCTTGAACACCACAGTGAACACAGGTCATAGTCCTGACGGTAAAAAAGTAACTGTGCAGCAGAGGAGACCATGAGCAAGTAGCAGCAAGTCTTGGAGGCTTTATGAAGATAACACTGACAACTGTCATAAAGGAGAGGGGAGCGGAGACCGGATGAAATAATGTGAAGGGATTAGTCAAAGAACATATATGCATAACCGCTAGATACAAACAACAGTGTGGTGATGGCCAGAGGAAAGGTGGTTGTGGGTTGGATAGAGGCAGGCAAAGTGGGGGATGGGGAACGTCTGTAATAATGTCAACAATAAAAAAAAGATTTCATTAGGGCAGCAAAGCCAAAGCTGTCACCTCTCAGGATACGGAAAAGAGGTTATCTCTATGTTAAATGTAGTAGGGTATATAAAGTGCCCGATACATAGCAAATAACCAATAAGTATCTCTCCCTTTCCTAGAGATGTGTCTTAAATTCTCACAGACCTATGACATTTTTCCCATATCTTTTGTAAACACAAGCTTTGCTTGATGATAGCACTCTCTGTTTCGTGTGAAATAAGACCTCTGACAAATGCCTCACGTTATCCAGAGCTACTTTTGTGCACTGATGGGCCTATCTCAGCTCTCCTTCTTTTCTGGGGGGAGGGGTGTCCCTAAATGCTAATCTGATGAAAAGACCAGGAGGTGACTACGCAACTATGTATAGAAAGTGTTGACTTCTGGCTTCCCTGAGAAGACAGCATTTGACTTCTGTCCAAAACAACCCAATCTGTGGAGAGCATCAAAGGTTAGTGGGTTACTTTCTTGTGCTTAAAGTATTTCTGGCAACCTTGCTGGGAAAAAGAAAACATTTCTCCTCTGAAACTCAAATTACTCTGGAATGGAAGCTTTCAGATATTGTTTACCTCGTGTCTATAGGTTGTCTCCAATCTGAGCTGACAGAAGGAAAGTATGAAATGTGTAGTTTTTAATAATCATTTTTAGCTTTTATGTCCTGATCAAAGATCAGTTTTGATAACTGCACCTTGCTCTCTCTAAAATTCCTTCCTTATTGAACTGAATATAATATATTCATTTATTCCTATAAATGGCATTGTTGTGCTATCTCACGATGTTTTAATGCTGTTCTTCTGCCTTTGGCAGTTTTATGCACGGATGCGGTTAATTTAACATCAGCTGATTCGCAGCATTTTTATACACAATAGCTCCTTTAAAATGTATTCAGACCTGGCTGGTGTGGCTCCATGGTTGGGCGTCATCCCGCAAACAAAAAGTTGCCAGTTCCATTCCAGTCAGGGCACATGCCTGGGTTGCAGGCCAGGTACCCAGTTGGAGGCATGCCAGAGATAGCCAATCAATGATTCTCTTGCACATCAGTGTTTCTCTCCCTCTCTCTCTCCTTCCCTTTCTCCTTCTGTAAAAATAAATACAATGTATTCAGACTAGCCTTTCGGCTGGCACCATTGTATTCCAGTAATTCAGCAAAATGACCAACACAAAGGGAAAGAGGAGAGGCACCCGCTGGAAGTTCTCTAGGCCTTTTAGAAAACATGGAGCTGCTTCTTTGGCCACTTCCATGCCAATTTACAAGAAAGGTGATATTGTAGACATCAAGGGAATGGACACTGTTCAAAAGTCAATGACCCACAGTTGTTACCAGGGCAAAAGGGGAGGAGTCTACAGTGCCACCCAACATGCAGTGGTTACCGTTGTGAACAAACAAGGACAAGATTCTTGCCAAGAGAATTAATGAGCATATTAAGCCTTGCAGAAGTTGTTTACAAAAGTTCTTTACAGAAATTCCAAGCTTCATCACTTTTGCTTTCATACATTTTCCTTACATATATCTTTTAAAGACAAATTGTTTAAAGAAAGAAAAGTCTCTATTTTTCTCCATGTAGCTAATGTTTCTGTCGTTTTCCCTTTCTGTGTGTAGATCTGGGTTCCCCTCTGATACAGTTTACCTCTGCTCAAAGCACTTCTCTTAACATTTCTTGCACTGCAGGTCTCTGTGTGAAGAATTATTACAACTTGTGCGTGTGTGAAAAATGGATTTTTTTAAAGTCTTTAAAAAGGTATTTAAGTCTGTCAATTCCAAAAACTTACTAGTAGAATAAAGAGTTTAAAAAAGATAGGCAAAAAGGAAGTCCCTGTGAGGTTTTCAGCAGGGTAAAATGGGATTATCTTTGTAGTTCTTACATCCTTCTTTGCAGAAAAATGCAATTTCAGTTTCATTGGTGATTCCCACTGCTTTTAGAGTGCTGTCTTTTTAAAAAGGAGTCTTGTCATCTTCCAAACTCAACACAAATTCATTTTTCCTTTTATTTGTGCTTGATGAATTATACCTAGTTTATTATACTTTCTGAATGGTGGTTGGCAGGCTGGTCCTTAAAGAGATATCTTCTTTTGGAAATACTATTAATTTCTTTACAGTTTTGTCCAAATTAACTCCGTGATATACTACAGGTTTGAAATTGCAATGATCACATGAACGGATGAGGTGAATTGTAATGGTCACTTCCTTGAAAATCATGTGAAGAAATGCCTTTCAATCCAGCAAAAATTTCAATCATAAGTAAGTACCTATCCTACGGAGTCTCTCACATACGTACACAAGGAGACTCTTGTATCTTGCCCATCTGGCTTTAGAGACCCATCAAGGGAAACCTGTCAATAGTCAAAATGGGTATCCTAATAGTCTTCTTTTTGAAAAATTCTTTTGATGAATATATAATTCTGGGCTGACAATTTTTTTTTTTAAGAGTGTCTCTGCTGATTTCTAGAATTTTCTCTCTGTGCAGCTTTCTTCTCTCTGTTCTTCTGTCCTACAAACTCCAGTTGCTTTAGCATATCCAAATTTCCAGATCTGTCTCCCAGAGGGAGCTGTGCCTCCCCGGGCACGTGCTGGAAACATTTTCCAGGCAATAAGCTGGGACAATCATTTGGCCCACCTCGTCTCTTTCCCATGTCTAACGATCGGCATCCTTTATTACCTAATTCCCAATGTCTTGAGAGACTTTGGTTTATATATCTTGCCTGTGGTTTTAGAGGTTTCAGGTAGAAGGATACATTTTTTTTTCCAGTTACTCTTTCTTGGCCAAATGAAAAGCCTTCTCAGAGTAGGGTTTTTTGTTGTATTTTTTTAATACTAACCCAAGGACATGCTTATTGATTTTAGAGAGGGGGAAAGGGAGGAAGAGAAACATCGATGTGAGAAAAAAACATCGATCAGTAACTTCTCTCACATGCCTCAACCTGGGACCGAACCCACAACCTAGGTATGTGCCCTGACCAGGAATCAAACCCACAACTTCTCAGTTTATCGGACAACACTCCAATCAACTGAGCCACACCAGCCAGGGCCTTCTTAAAGTAGTGGTATGTTAACTATTTCTCAATTTGGTATACTTACATCATGTGTAATTAAATTTAAACTTATACCTATGCCTTCCATGGGTAATTTTGTAAGAACGACTTTTTTTCTACGCCCATCAGATTCATGACCAATGAATAAAAATAAATCTACACTTCAGCTTTCAAGGATGGTATGCAGACCTTTTTTTCCTTCATTTCCTAGTTTACGTTTCAGAAATGGAGTTCTTTGATAATCCCATTGAATGAGATGTGGCTTTAGGATGCTATGTTGGGAAAATCATTTTACTTAAGTTTGCAGCTTTTTAAAAATATTTTATTGTTGTTCTATTACAATTGTCCCAATTTTCCCCATTGTGCTCCACTGCCCACCCTGCCCCCCTCAATCAGCCCCTGTCGTCCGTGTCCATGGGTCATGCATACGTGTTCCTTGACTAGTCCCTTCCCCTTCTTTCCACCCTTATTCCCCTCTTCCCTCCCCTCTGGTCACTGTCAGTCTGTTTCTTGTTTCTATGCCTCTAGTTATATTTTGCTCTCTTTTTGTTGTTCTTCATTAGGTTCCTCTTATAGGTGAGATCATATGGTATTTGTCTTTTGCCACCTGATTTATTTCACTTAGCATAATATTCTCTGTGGCAGTGATTTCCACACGTGTATAAACACGCAGTCCTGAGAATTTACACGTTTTGAGCACAGCTCCGTGTGATTCCTGTGTGAGCAAGTGTGGATCATGTCTGTGGGATGGGAATTCTCTAATAGGAATTTGGCAAAGGTGTATCTTAAAAAATTCTGGCTTGCTGTGCCCTGCATATTTAACCTGGTCGTGTCTGCCACTGGATCTGAATCAACATCCCAATGCTTTGCTATGAGTAATCCTACCTGTTCTGCTTAATCCCATGAATAATCAATCCAATGTAAATGTGTCTTAATGCCTCTAATAAAACCCCCGGCTAAGCAATCCACGAGGTCTTTCTCCCCAAGATGGGCGATGGTGGAGGAGACCCGTGGCCGCCGGATTTCTTCCCCCCGCGTGTCTCAGTGTGAGATGTATACACGCAGTTGGTTACGGTCACCCCGGGTTTCGGCTGGGATGAGATCCCCACGGCAATTCTCTAGCTCTATCCATGCTATCATGAAAGGTAGGAGTTCCTTCCTTCTTTTTGCTGCATAGAATTCCATTGTGTAAATGTACCACAGTTTTTTGACCCATTTATTTACTGATGGGCACTTAGGCTGTTTCCAGCACTTGGCTTTTTTAACTAACGCTGCTATGTAGCTGGTTTTATGTTTCTGGGCCATACTATATCACAACCTTTTTTAGGTATATGGAGTATAACTCCTTTTACAATCTATTATTTTGTTTTGATTTGTTCTCTGTGTTAAATATTAACATGTATCAATTTTGTACTGCAAGCAATGTGTTATGCTTATTTAAAAAGAAAAAACAATTTTACTGGAGAAGAAACCATTTTTTGATGATGACATGAAAACCTCTAAAATTCCATGCCACATTTTTCAAATTTTTATTAGACAAGTCTGAGATCAGATCCTTTTAGATAATCCCTTACTGTACTTACTATTATTTTTTGACCCTTAAGAAAGTTATCATACTTTATTTTCTGTTATCCAAGCTCATAAACCCTCACATTCTATGCTGGCAATGGGGCTTCATTTACTATGTAAATATGGAATATTCTTTACATTTGTGGTATTTAAATTATTGTCATTTAAGATACAGATTGATCTTTGTGAGTCACTTATATCATATAATCCATGCAGTAACAACAAAAGACGTGTGCAGTAGGTACAACAATAGCCTATAAATTATGTCAAAATATGTTGGCCCTTTGAAATTTCACCCCAATTATTGATGAGAGCAGTTCTAAGTCATTCACGGTCCTGAAGAACAAGTGATTTTACATGTTACAGGTTTTAAACTCACTAGGTACTATCCCTACCCATGCTCTTTTTCAAAAGCAAAAGGATAATATTCTTTTCAAATGATATGGCAATCCGATATTGGTAAGTGGAAAAACATTTTCTGTAAGGTTGAAATTTATTTCAGTGCAAAATAACAAAGGTGTTTTGAATAGAAGTTTTATTTAATTGAATATGCTAGAATTTGGTTTAAGATGTCTGCTTAGCCTCACACAACACTCTCCACATGAGGCCTGCCCCACGTCCTGACTGACCTCAAACCCGCTGACTTTCACGAAGTGTTAAGGTCACTTTCTGATCTCTCCAAATAGAGGTGGACACTTTCAAAGACAGCTTTGAAAGAGTTCAAGAAAATGCTTCTCCTCCCTACCAGATACAGCATAGTACTTCTGATGATGACTCATGAAAATTCTGCCATTCCAGGCAATAAGCAGCCAGTCTTTTTCCAGGTAGGGCGAGCACCGAAACAAGATCAGAAAATTAAACTCGGCACTACGACATGTACCGCCCACCCCAGACTGCTAACTGAGCCTCTGACGCAGCGTCTCACAGCTGGTTAATTCACACACCCTGGTCCTAGTAGGGACGTTCCAGATCTCTATTGTTTGATGACTTTTTAAGAACCATATCAATAAAAGGCTTGTAAATAAGCACAGATTTTCCCCACTGGCCTCATGCAATGCCTGAAACTGCTTTGGTATGAGTGAAAAAGGACTGAAAAGTTTTAAATATTCATAAGCAAAAGGCACAATGTTCCAGAGCCTGGGGACATAATAGAGAAAAACTGAACTGTATTATTTTGACTAATTCAAACAATCATCTGAGGAATGCATGTAGCATGTACAGGACTTAAAGTACAGTAATATAGGAGCATGATCGGAGCTGCCGGGCTGGGAGAGAAGGGAAGCACTGGTTAACCAGGTTAGTCTGGTTGCAGTGGAAAGTGCCCTGGATTTCGGTCAGGTCTGAGTCCTAGCTCAGCTCTACAATTATCATCTACATGACCCAAGGCAAGTGACTATATTCTGATTCAGTTTCTAAAAAAAAAATGTAATCCTCCTAGGACAGTTATTGCAGGTGATATTTTTTGCAAAATAAAATAAAAGTACCTTTGGCTGAGAAGACAGATTTAAGCCTTGGCTCTGAAGTGTGTGAATTAATGTCTTTGAATGTGTCCCTTAATGTCTCTGAACTCCAGCTTCTTCACACCACCTATAAAACATTGCTGGTGCTCAGAGAGGCTCCTGGGGGGCCAACAAGCACCAGATCCACACCCAGGGGGCCAGGCTGGAAGAACCAGACCCAGAAATGATGTAGGCTAAATGGACAGTGGACACTGGTTTGTATCTGCTGTAAGAAAAGTTCCTGAAGACCGGTAAGTCCATTGCAACTTTGTGAATTTACCTATACTGGGAATTTGTGGTCCTGTTTTATCTCAGCTGGGTTAGAAACAAAGTGTTCGATAAATCCATTTGATAAGGCAGAGTGGTGACCTTTGCAGGGCACAAATGGGACCCATGTTGAGAAAGTCCCTGCCAGGTAGATTAAAACAGAGGTTCCTGCAGAGTTCTTTATAGCAAAGTTCTTTCCCCATCTCTGCACTCCTATCTTTCCTCTGCCAAACACTGACGCAAGCATGAAGAAAGATGGTCTTAACATCTTGAAGTTAACCAAGGTGCAATAACAAAGGTTTTTAGTTGTGTTTTTTGCCCTTTTACACTGTCCTTTCTAAAACAAAAACTAGTAAGTATTACTACCCCAGCATTTTTTTTTCCTTTCCATTTGCATGAAATATCTGCCTCCATTCCTTTACTTTTAGTCGGTTTGTACGTCTTTCGTTCTGAGGGGGGTCTCTTGGAGACAGCACATTTACGGGTCTTGTTCTCTTATCCAGTCACCTAACCTATGTCTTTTGATTGGAGCATTTAAGCCATTTATGTTTAAAGTGATTATTGATAATTATCTATGCATTGCCATTTTATTCTTTTACCTATTTTCCTTATAACCATTATTTTGAACTCTATATCTAATAGATCGCTTGCTTTCATTTCATTTAGCTCTTTTCCTGAAGATTTCTCCTATTCTTTCCTTTGGGGCATGTTTCTTTGTCTCCCCATTCTGGCTACCTCTCTGTGTTTGTTTCTATGTATGAGATCGATCTTCTCCAACTCTGTCTTCATGGTGCGGCGTTATGGAGTGCATGTCCTGTGGGGTCCCTTTGTGCACTCTCCTTGAGCAAAAAAGAAAGAGAGAAAAAACTCACAGACACGGACAATGGTGTGGTGATTGCTGGGGAGGGGGTTGTGTGGAGCACAGTATGGAGGGAGACAAAAAATACTCTTGTTTCATAAACAAAATTTTGCTTTAAAAAAACAAACTATTAAAGAAAAAAATATTCAATTGAGTAGGAAAAAATAGGTCAAGTAAAAAGGACAAAATGAAATGGAATAACTTCAAATATATCAGTAATGAGAATAAATATAAATGAACTAAATCTCTAGGTATAAACTAATATTATTAGACTAAACATATTTTAAGAGATTACCAAATTTTAAAGTCAAATATTCAAATTGATCACATCTGAGTTTGCTTTGGACAAAGAGAAGAAATACAGAATCTAAAGTTCTAGAAAGGTATGGTAAAGTCGGATCTTACAAATTATTGAATCCATTTCTTTCTTGCAAGAAACTAAATTTTTCACTAGAAAACCCAGTTGAAACAACTGTCACGATCTCGATGTTTTCTTCTATGCAGTGTGGCTCCTATGAAACTCAAAATAGCTCCAAGTTGGCCAGTTTGAAATAAACATGTTAAATGGAGGACAAAAACTAATTTTTAAAAAAGGAATGACAAGCAAAAGAAAGAAACAAAAATCAATAACAAGAACCTCGCCCATCTCTGATAAAACTGAAACCACTACAACTCCAAGTCACAGTGTATGAAGGACAGTGTTCAAATACAGTACAATTTGAACCAAATCCAGAAAAGATGTTGAGAACAGACGGATGTCCCTGTAGAATTCTGGTACTGCCCAAATCCACCTAAAGTGGGTGGCCAAATTGTGACGAACCCATGAGCCTCTGTTTGAACTGGCAAGATCTAGGTTCCTGGGCAAAAGGAAATTCACTGAGCCATGGGGTAGAAGAATAAGGAGGACTCATTCAGACTTCCCTATTGAAGAAGTAGGCAGGTTAGAAGAGAAAGAGTAGCAATCATTTCTGCAATGTATGGAGAAACCAATACTAGATTGTCATATTAAGGGCCAGTGAGATGCATAGCTTCTTTATTAGCCAGGCAAATCTCCAGATCACATAGAGCAGAGCCGTAACTGAAAGACCCCGTGACATATATTATTGTCAGTAATTAAAGTTGCTTACTCCTCCAGCTTGTCCCCTTTCTCTTCTCCTTACATTGTTTTCCCTAAATACCAGGTATCCAAATTTGACACCTGTTTAGAGATCAGTAATGTCTGAAACATGATCACAAATCAGGAGATTTGCTATAGCTGTGAAACTGATCTATACATTCAATCCGATGTTGAATGCTGATCCCAAGAAGCATTTGTGTAGAAATTGAAAGCTAATTCTATGATTTATATAAAAATACAAAACAACATTGAAAATGAGAACAAATTTGAAAAATTTACACAGCTTGATTTCAAGATAATCATAAAGCTACACTAATCAAAAAGGTATGGTATTGATGTAAAAATGAACAAAATGACCAATGAAACAGATTAAAAAATCCAACAATGGATCCGCACACGTATGGTCAATTGATTTTTTTACAAAGTTGGCAAGGTATTTTAATGACTAAATAAATAATTAAATAAAGTTTTGACTAATTATGCAAGAAGTGTAATCAGTATGGATTCTTCCCTCACACCCTCACACAAAATTTAAATCAAAATGTATCATAGATATAAATATAAGAGCTACACTACAAAACAGCTAGAAGAAAACTTGGGAGAATACCTTAGTTACCTTCACTTTCATAACAATTTTTTAAGTATGACACAAAACCACATACCATAAAGGAAAAAACTGATGAACTGAATTTCAGTAAAATTAAAAACTTTTAATTGCAAAAGATACTGTCAAAAAAAAATGAAAAGAGAAGCCACAGACTAGAGGAAAATATTTATACAACATTTATCAGGCAAAAGATCTATACCTAGAATATGTGAAGAACTCTTGCTGCTCAATGAGAAGGCAAAAGGCCTAACAAAAAATATAGGCAAAAGATGTACACAGATGCTTCACCAAACAATACATGCGCGGAGCATACGCACATAAGAAAAGGCTCAACATCACTGCTCATTAAGGAAATAGAAATTAAAATCACCATGACATACCACCCACTAGAATGACTAAAATTTAAAAACCTGATCATACTAAATGTCAGCAAATTGCTTGCTGGAAAGTAAAATTGTATGACCTCTTTGGAAAACGATTGTGCAGTTTCTTAACATAAGCATATACCACCACATTTATGACCCAGTCATTATACTCTTAGGTGTGTGTATCTAATAAAAGTATAAGCAAATGTCCACATGAAGACCTGTACAAAAATATTCTTAGCAGTTTTCTTTGTGATAGGCAAAGACTGAAAACAGCCCATCAACAGGTAAATGAATAAACAAATTGTGGTACAGCAGTTCCTTTTGTTTGCTGGAATGCGTTCCCGGACCCCCAGTGGATGCCTCAAACCCCAGACAGTATCAAACCCTATATATATACTATGTTTTCTTTCCTACACATACATACCTATGATAAAGTTTAATTTATAGATTAGTCACAGTAAAAAATTAACAATAACTAATAATAACTGAACAATTATAACAATATATTCTGATAAAAGCTATATGAGCAGTTTGGGGACCATTATTAAGTAAAATAGGAATTACTTGTACACAAGCGCTGTCCTAACACAAAGTCCATCTGATAAATAACCTAGAAGGACCCTAAGAGGCCAACTGGCGGGTAGCATATAAGGGTTGACATGCTACAGAAAAGAATGATTCACATTCCAAACAGGACAGAGCTGGACTGTCCAGAGATTTCATCACGTGACTCAGAATGAAACATAACTTAGAATTTATTAATTGTTTACTTCCGTGTCTTTCCATTTAATGCTTTCAAACCACAGTTGCCCATGGGTAACTGAAACCCTGGTAAACAAAACCACAATCCAACTTTGATACATGCAATAACAAACACATCTCAAACCATGCGCTGAGTGACAGAGCAAAGACACAAGAGTATCTAACGCATGATTTTGCTTATTTAAAATTCTAGAAAATGGGAAGTATCTTATAGTGCCAGGAAGCAGGCGAATGGCTGACTGCAGATGCTGGGAGTGGGGAGGAGGGGGACACAGAGGAAGAGTACAAAGGGGCTTGAGGAAGTTGGTAAGGACAGTGGGTATATTCTTTAACTAGTGGTATGGATTTAGGCATATTTTAAAATGATCAAATTGTACAGTTTAAATGGATATGGTTTATTATACATCACATACTTCTATAAAGCTGAGAAAGTAGTATTCTGAGTACATGGTTCTCAAGTGTTGTCAACATTTTAGATAATTTTATAAACTTAGTATAGAATAATTGGATGACTCATACCTATGTCCATTGTTGATCATTTTACATGCAAGAGAATTTATTGCAAATTTCCTTTCCTCTCCTCTCCTTTTTCACCTTGGCTTAAGCTCTGTTTGACACATACTATAAAAATTCATAGCAACTTCTGGTGGTTGAGATAGGTTTTATCATTTGCGATCCCTGTTGCTGCTGTTTGTGACGAGCTTGAGTCAAACAGAAGTGCTTCAGACAATTTCTAAACCTAAGACCAACACAAATTCTCATTTTTTCAAAATACTGACAGCCCCGATAACACATATGTCATAATGAAAATGAGAAAGGCAAAATTATTAAAAAGAAAACACTATCAGACTGGGAGATATAAAACCTATTTTTCGTCCATAAGAAATGCATTTTCAGCACGCATTTAGAAAGATTAAAAGTTTTTTTGAAAAATGGGTAGCATCATCCTAGGAAAATATACACACAGAGAAGCCCACAAGGAAACTAGAAGTCAGACATTAATATCAGACTGAGTTTATAAAGAAAAATGGGGAAACAAAAAGGGCAACTGATAGTGATAAAGTATAAATTTTTATACATTTTGCCACATCACACATCAGGGCACCATCGTTCACAATGCCAACCAAAACAACAGAAAGTAGAACAATATTAAAGTACTTTAATTTATCTCTACAGCTGATAAAAAAAATTAAGTCCATAATAAAAATTAGAAATAATATACAGAACAGTTTTTCAAAGTGTGGCCCAAGGATCATTTGCAGCAAACTTTGCTGGGATTCTTAAAAAATAACGTAGATTCCCAGTCCCTGCACTGCCCTACAGCATCGGATATTCTGGGAGTGGTCCCAAGAAATCTGCATGTGAGCAAGCATGTTAAGTGATTCTTTTGCACTGCCATACGGGGTATAAATGGTACACTTAATAAAGTGTACTATACATACAGTACATATATATAAACATACACTAACGAGAATATATAATTTTTTTTATTTTTTAAAGATTTTATTTATTTATTTTTAGAGAGGGGAAGGGAGGGAGAAAGGAAGAGAAACATCAATGTGTGGTTGCCTCTTGAGTGCCCCCTACTGGGGACCTGGCCTGCAACCCAGGCAGGTGCCATGACTGGGAATCCAACCTGTGACCCTTTGGTTCACAGGCCCACACTCAATCCACCGAGCTACATCAGCCAGGGCAAGAGAATATATAATTTATAACCAAATGACCATAGAATGTTTACAAAAATTGACCAGAAAGTGTCATTAAATCAAAAAATAAAAATAATAGAGCCCACAAATTTTTCAGTTCTTAAAAAAAGGCAAAAGTTAGAAATTTACATTTTTAGAAAGGAAGGTAACCTTGAGCAGCTTACAATTAAAAACTCAATCATAAACACTTTGAACGAAGGAGGAAGCCAAAGCACTGAACGTTGAGAAAATGAAGTGATAGACATATACACGTCAGAACCCATGGAATATAATTCAACCGAGTTTGAGAGACATTCGTAGACCTAAATACTTAATTACTAAGCAAGGAAGATAATAGTAAATAAACTCATAGTTCAGCTCAATAAATTAGGAATGTAACTACAAAATAAAGCCAAGGAAAAGGAAAAAACACTTAGTAAAGACAAAAGATTAAGGCATTGAAAATAACTCACTATATATAACATATAATAAACACTAAACTATTTCTTTAAAAAAATAAATACCTGGCATATGAACAAAAGATTACATATTGTCTGATTCCATTCATATAAAATGTTTAGAAAAAAGAAAAACTAGAGACAGCATATTACTCATTCCCCAAATTGATACAAATGGGCACAAGGGAGCTTTCAGGGATAATGATTGCACAGATTATAAATTATTAAAGATCACTAAATAGTATACTTACAATGGATAAATTTTATGTTTTATATTTGTACTTCAATAAAACTGTTACAAATATGTTGATAAATGATCTCACTGCAACAACAAAAAAAATGGAATCCTTAAAAATGTGAAGGTAGATTTTGTGAGGAACATTAGCTAAAACTCAGATGGATAAAGAGATATGATTTTTTTCTTGAATAAGGGAAAGGATATAAAATATTCCTAAATATGTCTATAGATTTAATCAATCGCAACAAAAAATACAATTAAATCAGGCATTCGCATTCAAATGGGTGAAATATGATTGTTCAGTGGATGACTGGGATTTGAGGAGAGATAACAGTAAGTCCCTACTTTACACTCGACACTATAATAAATTGCAGATAGAAAAAAGGGGATAATATTTGTGTGATTGTAAGTAGAGAGGACAGCTTTTATAGGGAGCACACATAACCTGGAAATCACAAAGGAGGAAATGGATCAAATCAACATAGAAATTTTAAATGCATTAGTAGGTATATATACACATATACATATATGTGTATATGTGTATGTACATATATTAAATGTATATAAATAAAAGACCATAAAAACATCTAATGCATTTGACAAAGACTTAATATTATTATTATAGAAATAACTCAAGTTCCATGTCCAATGTGTCAACAAACCTGCTGGCTCTGCTTCCAACACCTATTTTGCATGGGAACACTTCTCAGGCCCCCGCACCCTGGTCCTCTCACCACACCTGACCTGTGCCGTCGCAAGTCTCCTAGCTGGTCCCTCCCTGCCCTCGCCTCGTTTCAGATATTCTCAAACAGCGGCTAGTGCAACCCAGTTAAAAACTCAGTCTTCTCAAAAGCTTCCACAGTCTTCCCATTTCACATGGCTTTTACTTCTTTTACATAATTTGAAAAAAAACAAACATTTTCAGTTCTTCAACAATCTGGCTTCCATATTACTCCTACGGCATCATTTCCTACTTCCCTCACTCACTGTGGTCCAGCCACGCTGGTCTCATGGTTGTTCCTTGAACATGCCAAGCATAACCCACCTCTGCAGCTGGTGCCCTGCCTAGTGTCCTGTCCTTCTAAATACCTTTGTGGAGTGTCCTGTCACCTTTACACCTGTAAATACCTTCTCAGCGAGGTATAATTATTCTTATTTCAAAATAAAAAATTGTGCCCTATTCCCAGTACTTTCTCTCTTCCTTTCCTCCTTTACTTTCTTTACCTGGAATGTTATATATTTTACTTATATATTTGTATGCCCCTAGTAGAATGTGAGCTTTGTAGGGTCAGAAACTTTTGCTTATTTTGTCCTCAGCTGTATTTACAGCACTTTAAGAGGTACCTAGAATGTAATACACTTGCTTCAAAAATACTTGCTGAATGACTGAGAAAAAAAATACCAACAACCCAAAAAGAAAAATGGGCAGTTTACAGGAAAATAAACCAAAATGACTTAGGAAACACAAACATGAAGATGTCCAGCCTCATTTGTAATTAAAGACATAAAATTGAAAAACTATTTTTTCATCTATCAATTGCAAAGATCATTCTATGTAGATTAGAGTATAGGGAATTGAGTGTTTTTATACATTGTAAGAGGAATATAACTGTTGCAACCTCTTTGAAGGGAATCAGGAGTACTGCAATTTCTGATACATATATTCCTTAAGAATCATCCTTAACAACAGGTTTGCACATGTGTACCAAGATAATGTATAAGGATGCTCTTTTCAAAGCCTAAATATATATTAACAGAGGGTGGGCTATATAATTGTGGAGTTCAGTTATACAAAATACATCTATTTACTTGGCAAATATTTATTGAGTGCCTATTATAAGTCAGGTATTGTTCTAGATGCTGGTAATACAATGAGAGAGAGAGAAGAGAGAATATGAATGAATGAGTGAATGAATGAATGAGTGAATGGGGGAGGGAGTTGAAGGGAGATGGGGGAAGGTAACTAAAAAGGAAGAAAACGTGTCCCTGCCTCCATGGCAGTAAAGAGAGGTAATAGACACATAAGTGCAGTAACCCCCTTACCCACAGGGGACATATTCCAGGACCCCAGCAAATGCCTGAAACCGAGGAGAATGCAGAAGCCTACATACACTATGTTTTTTCCTATTTGTGCACACCTTTTCACTTAAAGGAAGCACTTCACAGCATCTCTTTGGCAAATCCAAATTGCCAACATCACTGCTCTTGTGCTTTGGGGCCATTATTAAATAAAGTAAGTGTTACTTGAACACAAGCATTGTGATACCATGCCAGTTCGTCTGATAACCAAGACGGCTACTAAGTGACTGACAGGCAGGCAGCACCTACAGCCTGGAGATGCTGGACGAGGCGATGACCCATGTCCTGGGTGGACAGAGTGGGACTCGTGGTATCAGAATGGTGAATAATTTAAAACCTATGAATTGTTTATTTCTGGAACTTTTAACTTAATATTGTCAGACCACAGTGGACCACAGGTAACTGGAACCATGAAAAGCAAAACCATGGTTGGGAGGAATACTGAGTATGAGATAAAACCAGACAGCAGTAAATGCTATGAAGATAAAAGCTGAAAAAAGTCAATGGTATAGAGAGCAAGTAGGATATAGATTAATTTGCATAAGATGGTCAGGAACAACCTCCCTGAAGATTGATTAGGGTCCCAAGTTAGTATAGTCTAGCTTCCACTGGAGCCTGATTTTTCTTCCTCCTTGAACTCTAAATTCAAGCACACGAGTGCCCATAGCGGGTCACAGAAC
This sequence comes from Micronycteris hirsuta, assembly GCA_004026765.1. Lineage (NCBI taxonomy): Eukaryota > Metazoa > Chordata > Mammalia > Chiroptera > Phyllostomidae > Micronycteris > Micronycteris hirsuta. Next base: position 24,077 of record PVJI01017555.1, read on the forward strand.
AAGGAGGCCAAGCAGGTCTTAGTGGTACTAGGAGCCAGGTATTGTAGGGCATAGTGGGTTATAGTAAGAATTTTAACTTTTTAAAGAATGGAATGGGAAACCAGTGGAGAATTTTTAGGTGTGATCTGACTTACATATTAAAAAGATCATTCTGGATAGTCTTCACAGATGCAATAGCAGGAGTGAACAAATCATTTAGGAGATATGGCAATAACCCAGACAAGCAATAATTGTGGCTTAAACAAAATAGGAGAATTGCGAGATCAAGGTAACAAAATGCATGAGAGAGATGATGACATTCTGGACTTTAAATTGTTGCTGTAATGAGATGAGACTTCAGAGGCCTTGGGTGGGGTGAGTGCGTTTTGCATGTGGGAGGGACATGAATAATTAGAGAAAAGACTATGGTAGCCAGCCTCCAAGATGACTCCCTCAGGTCCCTACCTCCTGGTATTCATACCCTTATATAGTCCCCTCTCACATTAGAATGTGCCAGAGTAACAACGTGTCACTTTAGAGAGTACATTATAAATTACATTGCAGCTTCTGTCTTGATGTCTCTCCCTAGATCACTTGCTCTGAGAGAAGACAGCTGCTCTGTCATGAGAATCCCATGTGGTAAAGAACTGAGGTGTCCAACCGACAGCTGGTGAGGCACTGAAGTTTTGTGCTAACAGCTAGTCGAGTGAGCTTGGACGTGCATTCTCTAGTTCCAGTCAATCCTTCAGATGACTACAGCCTCGGCCAGCATCTGTACTACAGTCTCCTGGGAGACCCTGAGCCGGAACCACCAAGCTGGAATCCTGGCCCACAGAAACTTTGAGATATAAATATTGTGTTAAACCACTAAGTTTTGGGGTAACTTTTTATACAGTAATATGTAACTAATACAGAACTTCTTAATCTATGTTCCATACCTTTATCCATTCTTTTGAAAGCTTACTTCCTTGTATCTGGAAACTATGTCCCAGTTAGAATATATAGCATTGATTACATTTTTATTTCAATAACTTTTTTCATACACGTCATTCTTCTTTTGTATATTGTTTGTTTCAAACTTTTCTGGTATTTTTTTAAATAAAGTCATGCTTTCATTTAGGCCTTTGAACATTTTTTTAATTCTCACTCAAGGATATGTTCATTGATTTTTGAGAGAGAAGAAGGGAGAGAAAGAGAGAGACAAAGATATCAGTTTGCCTCTATGTGTGCCCTCACCGGGAATCAGAACTGCAACCGTTCTGGTGTGCCAGACGACACTCCAACCAACTGAGCGGCCAGCCAGGACTGACCTTTGAACATCTTCAAAACACTTATTCTGAATGTCTTGTCGGGTTACATTATATTAATTTTATCTGGATTAATATCAACATCTGATTGTTGACTGCCTCTTGAGTTTGGAGAATTTTCTTTCCAGCCATATTTTGAATAGAAAGTATTGTTTATTTGCTTTTCACATATTCTTTCTTTCTCCCCCCCTCCGCCTCTCCCTCCCATCAACTAAGCTAGTTGTATGGTTAACTCTACCTGGCTTCTGAAGGCACTGAGCTAGAACCAGGGCTTAAAGTGGGCTTTTCGGGGCAACTACCCCATAATAATATTGAGAATATTGTAGACCAAGCCATAGAGCCAGGACATGCCTTTGTTCAGATTCTTATAGAGAAACTGTGTCCATACCCTCCTGCCTCCTCACACCTGCAGCGTGCAGGGGCGACAGCCCTGGGCATCAGTTCAGGGCAGCCAGCCACAGCCTCTTCTTCCGTGTTGGCGGTTGCAGAGTCCCACTCCAGAGCCTGGTTTCAGGCCTTGGGCCGGAGCCCTCCATCTCAAGTAGAGTCCTTTTCGTTCTTCTTATCTCAGGAGCTCAAGCCTTAGCCAATGAAAAAAAAAAATTCGTTAAAGATATAAATAAAGCTGCTGCAATCCATGTTTATAGCTGCTCCTGAAGATAAAGCAATTAAAAATAAGTCTGCTCTTTGAACACACCGTTCGTTTCACACCTTCCAAGGAATCCACACAAGTTATGCAAGGGAGGGCCCTTTGCATCACATACCTGCTGTGGAGGCTTTTCAAACTTCAGAATCCCACAGCGTCTGTATCCTGTGGACGATGCAATGCCATACGCAGTGCCCTTAACAATTTATATGAGCATATAGTCTGTAGAGGAGGATTTCTTCAAGCACAAGAAGAAGTATTATACTTCTTTCCTTCCCCAGTTTTGGCAAGTCTTACTTACGTTCCTGTATTCAAATGTGTTAACAAGATCCATCCCAGTACACAATAGTTACACTGTAATGCGTAAATGCATAGATTTCTGCATTTCAACACAGTGCTTATGTTCATTCATGTGTCCACCTATTTTCATCTTTGAATAAACCTTCCTATTAAGTATGAATAATTAGATTTTAGACGGCACTGCAAAAGCATTATGTCCAATGAATATTAGAAGGGATTCTTAGATGCGAGGAAATTGTGTATGTGTTTAGTTTCAATTTAAATCATGTCATCCTCAATCACAGTTTTCATTAAAGACTTGAAGTTTTGAAAGGGGAGCCTAAGAAAATTCCCCAGAATGCCATGATGCCAAAGATTAACATAAAGGCCCAGCCATGGGGAGGAGTACTAATTTGTGATTGCTCAGGACGGTGGACTGGAAATAAGCCCCTGGGTGGGGGTGAGTCCGGTATGCCCGACCTCACTGCTGACCGGCACTCCGCAGATCACGGCCACACTACCACGTCTGCTGCTCCACGTGCTCATCCTGCTAAGCCCAGCTTCAGTGGCACTTCCTGCCTATGGGTTTCTCTGATCCTCACTCAGACAAAATAAGTGGACCTTTCATATTAGCTTCTACAACACCTTATGTATACCTATATTTTTAGGTGCGTTGAATTCACTATTTAATTATGCAATTACCCCTTAAGCTAACCGGGTATCTCAAGGGCCAGCTCCTTCAAGACTCAGCAGCTGTGGGAAGTTCCCAGCTCTCCCAGGGACACAGACTCTCTTTCTCTGATATTTCCACTACTCTTGATAATAACTTCAATTATAGTAATAATTATTTTATAATAATTGGTTTGCATATCTATCTCCCCACTAACTCACTTCCTCCTGAGGAAGGATAGTATGATTTTTTTTCAGTCAATGGCACCTAATGTATGGTCAGTCATATAGTAACTTCAAAAAATTATTTTATATAAGAATTAAATACATACATACATATATATCCATACATATCAGAAAGACAAGGAATTGCTTTTATTTTTGTTTTTGGAAGTCCTGTATTTTGAAAATTCCTGATATCAAAAGGTGCTCAACAGATGTGAGTAGGATTGAAGTAAAGAGAATCCACCCCTCCATCCATGGGGTTGTTACTGGTGTAGGAGCCCGTCTAAAAGGCATATTATATGAGTGCTAAATAGTGCCTGGAATGAATGCTAGCCATGTACATTGAAACTATCTGACCTCTTTTAATACTGAAAAGTTATTTAACCATACCTTTTTTCTTTCTTTCTTTTTCAATTTATACAGTAGACAAAAATTTCCTGATCACAGTTATGAAGACATGTAACAGTTTTCTCAGCAATGACAATGCAGGGACTCAATGGATTTTATTACTCATGAGTTCCTATCTAGCTCTAGTTCTGTATAATTGGAACTTGCTAAAAGAATAGAACTTAAATCTTCACACACACAAACACAAAGATAGATACATGAAGTAATGGATATGTTAATGTCTTTCTACTCTGCACAGCACAAAATACACAGATTTGGAAAGGACATTGTTTTCTAAATGTGAAATCAAGTTCAATTCTACAGAATCCTGCACCTGGAAGGTTACTGTGATCAGGGGTTTACCATACTGGTGTAAAACTCTAATGTATTTCATTTAATGATATACTTGGAGAACAAAACAAAAATAAACATAGGGAGAAACTTGCTTGTTACTTCTGTTCAAGTTTGCTATGTATGAATATACACAGTCATCAAGAGTTTACTGCTTGTACAATTTTCCTCAGCCACCCAATTTCATAGTTATATTCTTGACCCATATCTCCCTAATAGCAGTATCGGGTCTGAAATCTAGATTCTAAGCTTCACTCTCTCTGACCATGACCTGTTATTCTCATCAAGACATCTCAGACATTGACCTCGACATCTTGTTCATTATCCGTCTCTTCTCTCTTCTCTTCCACCTGACACAATCCATCTGGGTAACCACTTGCATTTCTCTCCCTATGTTTCCCAACCTGAAAAAACATCAATTCTACTTAATCTCAAATATTACTTTCCTGGAGCCATTATTTCATGGGCGGAGGGTAACAAAACACTATGCTGAATGATCTTCGTTTGAATTCATGACCACCAGTTTTAAGTGGGCACACATCAGGGCCTGGTGCTCCTATTAATTTTTTTTCTAACTTATGGATACTCTCACTCTACAAAATAACCTTTTCACAATTTCCTCTGACAGTTCTCTTTACCTTCATGCCCTATAATCAAAGTTCATTGAAAAATAAATTTAAAAACACATAGGAATGTCCTCGTATTCTCACCTTCAAGCACATTTATCCACATTCTCTGCTTTGTTTCCTATCATTGTGCGTGAAGGGTCTGTGCTATTATTAAAACCACTCTTCCACTTATGGCAGGGGTCCAACCTCCTCTTGCCTGCTCAAGGGTTTCATTCCTTCAACTTCTCCTCCCTTTCTCACCTTAGTAGTGTTCTCAGAGAAATAGGCCATTACCCATTATTGCACTTTGGCTGACTTTTTGCTCCACCTGAAATCTATTCTGGTGAAACAGAAATGATTGCTTGAAGAGATTTTTGCTAGTTATTTCTCAATATTATTATTTTCTCAGAATTATTTTGCTGTTATTTTCTCAATATGTTCTCCCTATTCAAATAAATATGATTATATCTTTTTTTCAGTCATGCCCTAAAGTAAGAGCCATGACATATATTGAGAATGGATTCATAAGAGGATAAAAACAAATGACAGTTGGATAACTTTGAAGCTGCTGGTGGAATTCCAGTCAAGATGGCAGCATGGGTAAACACGGCTCGCCTCCTTGCACAAACACAAAAAAGTTACATCTAAAATATAGAACAGCCATCACTCAGAACCATCAGAAATTGAATTGAAGTCTGACAACTACAGAATTAAAGAAACCACATCCATCCAGACTTCTAGGAGGGATGGAGATGTGGAACAGGCCGGTCCTGCTCTCATGTGCAGTGGATAAAATTTGGGAGGGATATCTCAGGAACAATCAGTCCCAATTGCACACCAGCCCCCCATCCCAGGGATCCAGTGTCAGGAAGATAAGTCCCCACAACTTCTGGGTGCAAAAATCAGCAGGGATGGAGTCAGTAAAAGAAACTTCTGGAGTCCCAAGCAGTTCCCTTTAAAGAACCTACACATGGACTTACCCAGACTCACTCCTGCTGACTTCCAGCTCTGGGGTAGCAGCTTAAAAGGCACCAGTGGCATACAGAGAGGAAATGAAATGTCTGGCATTGAGGCAGGACCTGGGGATCAACTTTCTTCCTGACAGAAAGTTGGGCAGAAGCCATTATCCCTTTTCTGAGCCCTACGTCAAAGAGCTACAGAGCCAGCAGACAGGTGCCATATCTGAGACTCCATCAACCTGGCTAATGCTGTTTGCCCTGCACTGGAGATCCCCTGAGACTCCATTCCACCCAACTTACTGGCCCACCCAAACTGTTAACCATGACTTTTCCATATGAATGGATGGTCTAGGTTCATGCTTCACAATTTCCTAAATCTTATCGAACAAGCAACAGCTAAGTTGCCCCAGGCCAGCACTAACAGCAACCAGCCTAGATTCACAGCTTGGCTTCTCCAGGGAATCTCCAAGCCCAGCACAATTAGCGGCCATCTCAGATTGCTTTATATTTCATGCAGGGTGGCCCTGGGCAGAACACAGATGGGGTCTGACCTTGGCCTGTACCATACAGGAAACTCCAGAGCCTGCACACCCAAAAGACAGTTAGAGACCATGGTGGAACACCACAACCCTGCCCCTTCACAGCTGATCCTCCATGCTGGGTGAAGGTTGGTGCTCAGTGGTCACAGTTAGCCCTTGCAACTAACTAGCCTGTCTACACTCCTCCATTTAACTCCCAAAAGCAATCAAAGCTCAACTACAAGAGGAGGGTATATTCAGCGCACATAAAGGGGAACCTTGAGTACCCAGCCTGAGTGACAGGGGAGGCTGTGCCACTGGATTCTACAGGACATCTACTACCTTAGGCTATGCTACCAAGACAGGGAGTCATAGCAGCTCTACCTACTACATAAAAACAAATACAGGGAGGCTGCCAAAATGAGGAGACAAAGAAACATTGCCCAAATGAAAGAATAGATCAAAACTCCAGAAAATGACCTAAACAAAATAGAGAGAAGCAATCTATCAGAAGCAGAGTTCAAAACACTGGTTATAAAGATGCTCAAAGAACTTAGTGAGGACATCAACAGTATAAAAACCATCCAGTCAGAAATGTAGGATTCAAAACACTGGTTATAAAGATGCTCAAAGAATTTAGTGAGGACATCAACAGTATAAAAACCATCCAGTCAGAAATGTAGGATACACTAATTGAAATAAAGAACAGTTTAAAGGGAAACAGTGGTAGAGTGGATAAAAACAAGAATCAAATCAATGATTTGGAAAATAAGGAAGCAAAAAACAACCAATCAGAACAATAAGAAAAAAGAATCCAAAAATAATGAGGATAGTGTAGGCAGCCTCTGAGACAACTTCAAGCATTTCAAAATTCACATCATGGGGTGTCAAAAGAAGAAGAGAAAGAGTAAGATATTGGAAATTTGAAAAAAATAATGAAAGAATTCTTCCCTAATATGGTAAAAGAAATAGAGATACAAGTCCAGAAAGCATAGAGAGTCTCAAACAAGAGGCACGCAAAGAGGCTCACTCCAAGACACATCATAATTAAATGCCAAAGGTTAAAGAGAGAATCTCAAAAGCAGCAAGAGAAAAGAAGTTAGTTACCTACAGGGGAGTTCCCATAAAACTGACAGCTGATTTCTCAAAAAAAACTTTGCAGGCTAGAAGGCATTGGCAAGAAATATTCAAAGTCATGAAAAGCAGAGATCTACAGCCAAGATTGTTGGGAACTTCCCTGACTGGATTCAGAAGCTGTAACCCCCCCATGGCTAAGGCTGAATGAGAGACCTTGGGACCCTAAGCCACTAGGGAGACAAAGCTTATCTCCCTGGCAGGGGCACCGCCTCTGCCCCTTTTACTTCACCCTGCCTGGCCCCAAGTGTATGACCAGTTGGCCAATGACGGGTAAGATTCCTCAAAGGAAGGACGACCTAAGGCAGGCATGGTCATGAAGAGGCCCCCAGGGAAGAACTTAGGGGGCTATAGAAAAAGGGGGTGATGGACCCTCGCCCCTCAGCTTTGTCATAGCCTGAGTCATCATTCTGTCTGTAAGAAGTCTCCTAATCTCTTGGCTTCCTTACTTCCCCTGCCTGACTTAAGCCTGAAATAATGCTGGAGGTGGGTGCAGCCCTGTTCTGGAAAGGGCGAGTTCCAAAGGGCAATCGGGCCTAAGAAAGAATATATAAAATCCTGTGAAATCTGCTTTGCTAATACCCTCAATTTAAATGACAAGGGTCCAAGCATGAAATGAGTTTGTTTGCTCAAAGTTTTATGGCCCTTTAGCTATCTGACCCTGACTCAGAATAAGCCCTCATAGTTCTTTGAATGTTATCTATTGTTTGATCATTACTGCCTGACAATGACTGATGAGCTTTACATATATGCCCTGTATTCCTATGCAAATAAACCCAATAAAAGCCCATTGAGGAACAGGATCCTGGTCCTTCTCAACTGAGAGATTGGCCACCTTTCCTCCCCAAGCAGATCATGTCTTGGTATAGTTATTCTCATCCATGGTGGATGCAGGGGGCCCAAAGGGGGGCCCTGCAGGCACAGCCCCCACACACAAGATGGCTCTACCCAGAAAAACTATCATTTAGAATCGAAGGGCATATAAAGAGCTTCCTAGAGAAGAGAAAAACTGAAGGATCTCATCATCAACAAACCATTATTACATGAATGTTAAAGAAACTTATTTAAGAAAAAGATCAAACTATGCACAATAAAATGGCAATAAATACATATCAACATTTGAATCTAAAAAACAAATAAGCAAACAAGAAGAGAGACAGAATCATGGATATCAAGAGCATTTTGATGGTTGCCAGATGGGAGAGGGGTGTGGGGAAATGAGTGAAGAGGTGAGGGGATTAAGAAGTACAAATAGATAGTTACAGAATAGCCATGGGGACGTAAAGTACAGTGTAGGAAATGAGTAGCCAAAGAACTTATACCCGTGACCCATTACATGAATAAAGGTGTGGGGATTGCCTGAGGGAGTGGGTGATGCTGGGTGGAGGTGGGCTAAGGGGGAAAAATTGGGAAAACTGTAATAGCATAATCAATAAAATATAATTAAAAAATAAGAAAAAAGAATCTGTTGGCAATAAACAGTCCAAAGACAATTTAGCAGCAGTTCGAACTTGAGCTTCCATTTTTCATAATGCAGCATATCTGTAGTTACCTATAAGGTTGGCTCCAAGGACTAGCTCAGGCACTTCCAGAAGGAAACAGTTTTTCTTGAGCAATGGTGTTGTGTCCAGAGACAGAGAGGTAAGAATTGAAAGTCTTTTTATAATGGCTGCAATGGCAGACCAATATGTCTAACATGTAGACATAGGGAAGAAAAGACTTGATATCAAATAATGTTGGGTTTTTAGCCATCCACACATTGTGCTGAACTATTTTAGAAGTCATACTAGCCATAGATGATGTGATTCAGTGGATTGAGTGCTGGCCTGCAAACTAAAGGGTTGCTGGTTCGAGTCCCAGGCAGGGCATATGCCTGGGTTGGGGGCCAGGTGCCCAGAAGTGGTATGCGAGAGGCAACCTCACATTGATGTTTCTCTCACTCTCTTTCTCCCTCCCTTCCCGTCTCTCTAAAAATAAATAAATAAAATCTAAAAAAAATAAAAATAAAAAAATTCTAGGCTGAAAGAGAAGGTTAGTGTAAAAAAAAGTCATACTAGTTATTTTTTCAGTTGTAATGGAACATATTATGCTTCTTATAAAATTAACAACACCATCATTATTGTTATTGTTAATTAGAGGTTTGCAAGTGGAATAAGAAGTGGAAACTGACATAATTATATCAATATATGCAGAAACTGCAATTGACAAAAATCCAATACCCGTTCATGATCAAAACTCTCAGTAAGCTAGGAATATAGAGAGACCTCTTCAACTTGATAAAGAATATCTTCAAAAAACATAGGTACCATCATATTTCATGTTGAGAAATGGAGATTTCCCTTTAAGATCAGGTACAAGGCAAGGATATTCCCTCTCACAATTCCTATCAAATTCTAGCTAATTCAATAAGACAAGAAAAGGAAATAAAAGGTATACCTATTGGGAAGGAAGAAATAAAACTGTCTTTGACAATATGATGATAGACTATGCAGAAAATCTGAAAGAACTGACAATAAAAACCACCTGAAACTAATAAGTAATCAAAGCAAGTTTGCAAAATAGATTAGTATACAAAAGTGAATTGTTTTCTTATATATTAGCAACAAACAAGTGGAATTTGAAATTAAAAACACAGTGTCATTTATGTTAGCATCCAAAAATATGAACAAGGTTGGCTCATATTAAAATAATTTAATAAAATATGTACAAGATCTATACAAGAATGACAAAACTTTGATAAGCAAAATCAAAGAAGACCTTAACAAATGGAGAAATATTCCATGTCCATGAATAGAAAGACAATATTGTCAAGATATTAGTTCTTTCCAGCTTTATCTGTAGATTCAATGCAATCTCAATCAAAATCCCAGTAAGTTATTTTGTGGATATTGACAAACTGATTCTAAAGTTTACATGGAGCTCCGGCTGGCGTAGCTCAGTGGATTGAGCCCTGGCTGGGGTAGCTCAGTGGATTGAGTGTGGGCTGCGAACCAAAGGGTTGCCAGTTCGATTCCCAGTCAGGGCACATGCCTGGGTTGCAGGCCAGGTCCCCAGTGGGGGCCACGTGAGAGGCAACCCACACATTGATGTTTCTCTCCCTCTCTTTCTCCCTCCATTCCCTTCTGTCTAAAAATAAAAAATTTTAAAAATAAAATAAAGTTTATATGGAGATACAGAAGACCCAGATTAGTCAACAAAATTTTGAACCCAACTTTAACACTTACTCTAAAGCTATACTAATTAAGACAGTATGGTGAAGTAATAGATAAATAAATCAATGGAACAGAAGAGCCAGAAGTAGACTCACATCAATATAGTCAACCAGTCATTGACAAAGGAGCAGAGGCAATACAATGAAAAAGATAGTGTTTTTAACAAATGGTGCTGGAACACCTGGGCACACAGACCTTATATCCTACACAAAAATTAACTCATAATGGATCACAGACCTAAATGTAAAATGGAAGACTATGAAACTACTAGAATATAACTTATAAGATGACCTTGGGTATAGTGATGACCTTTTATTTTATTTTTTTATTTTTATTGTTGACACTATTACAGATGTCTGCATTCACCACCCCCAACTTTGTCTGCCTCCACCTCCAGCCAGCCCCCACCCCCACCCCTCTTCCTCTGGCCTTCAGCATACTGCTATCTGTGTCTGAGTTATGCATAAATGTTCTTTGACTAATTCCTTCATTTTCTTTCATGCGGCTCCCCCACCCCTCTGACAGCTGTCAGTCTGTTCCACGTGTCCATGCCTCTGTTACTTTGATTGTCAGTTTATTTTGTTCATTAGATTCCACAGATAAGTGAGATCATACGGTACTTGTCTTTCTTTAACTGGTTTATTTCATGATGACCTTTTAGATACAACACCAAAGGTACAATTCATCAAAAAATAACTGATAAACTGGATATCATTAAAATTAAAAACTGCTAACTCTGCAATAGTCAGTTCAAGAAAATTAGGTGAAAAGCCATAAACTAGGAGAAAATATTTTCAAAAGATACATATGATAAAAGATTGTTATCTAAAATACACAAAGAAGGGAGGAAGATGGCGGCGAGTTAGGAGGAACAGAGTTTACGTCCTCCTACCCACTGGTTGATTTTCTGAGGAACGGGGCGAAAACGCAGCAGTATTCCAACACATATGATGATTGATGCCCAAGATTACAGGGGAATTTGAACATTCACACGGTAAGCAGAGAGCATCGGAAGGAAAGGGTCCCCATCGGGACAAG
>PVJI01017556.1:0-35386 GCA_004026765.1 Micronycteris hirsuta
GGTGGGGAGAGGGGGATAAGGCGGGGGCGGTAAGAAGGGGAAGGATCAAGTCAAGGAACATGTATAAAGGAAAAGACAATGGGGGGGAGGATTAATGTGGGGGATGGGGGGTGGGTAGGGCAGGGGAGAGTAATGTGGAAAAAATGGGGACAGCTGTAATTGAACAATAAAAAAATGAAAAAATTTTTCCCAAATTTACTCACTTTAAATGTCTCGAATTAACAACAATCCAGTAGCAACAAGTCCTTTTGCAGCCCAGTCTATGTTGGAAACATACAATCCCTTGATAAAAAACCAAAGACCCCATGGAAAATGACAGATTCCCTGCCTGGAGCAAAACTTGGGAAAGAGAAGCCTGGAACTCACTTTGTACCAGAAGATAATGGGTATAGAAGGCTATGGTGACCAAGTCAAAAGGACAACGAGAGCCAAAAAGTTATTGTCTCTGTAGGTTACACATTATGTTGAAAGTGAATTGTCAGAATCAAGCTTTTATTCTGCCTTCCTGTATGAATGGTATTGAGAGTAATCAATAATTCATGAAGAGAAGTTTCTCTTCATAGAACAATTCTATATAATAAATACAGAAAAAAGTTAAAGTATCATTATTTTTGCAGTGTTAAAACTTATTGAATGTAGCCAATGACCATTAGTAAATAAGAAACTATTAGGTGAAAGGTTGGTAACAGAATAATGAATGAATTGGGCTGATAGCTCTTGGACCCAATGATTGTTCTCATATCATTAAAAAAGAACCAATCAGACACTGGGTGCCTCATCATGAGATACAACAGGATGTTCATAGCACCACCTCTGAATTATTTTCACTGAAAATATTTGAACCCGAATTGAATGGAGCTTCTAAGTCTGGCTACCAGCTTATGGAAACTACCAGGGAAGGGAGAAACAAATTCGATGAAACCATGAGGAAGTGATCATAAACAGCCCAACATGCTGTCTCTTCAAGACAAGTCCCCAATCTATCCAACAAATCTGTATCATGGGAACCGAAAAATAAAAAAGAAAGAAGATCAATAATAGAATTAAGGGAGGCTTAAGGGCCATAACCAAATGCAATGAGTGGACCTTGAGAATCCTGACTCAAACAAATTAAGTCAAAAATGACATTTTGAGACAAATGGAGAAAGTTGTATACAGACTAATTGTGAAATGATATTTTTAAAATGATTAATTTTGTTAGGTGGATTAATGGCATGGTGGTTGGGTTACAAATAATGCCCTTGTCAGACAGAGATGCAAACTGGAATATTTACAGTGAAATGATATGATGTCTATCATTTGATTTAAAATGCTCCAGCAAAAAGAAAAGACTGCTTGTGTGTGTGTGTGTGTGTGAGAGAGAGAGAGAGAATAAATAAAACAAAGATGGAAAATGTTGATGCTTTGTCCAATCTAATGAGCACATGAGAATTTATTATACATACACATACATATATTATTTATTTATTTATTTTTGTGGATGCTTGAAGTTTTCCGCTATCAAGAATTTTCAAAAATTACCCAAACTCAAGTCAATTCTTTTGCATCATTTTTTTTAAGATTTTATTTTTTTTAAAGATTTTTATTTTTTTATTTATTTTTAGAGAGAGGGGAAGGGAGGGAGAAAGAGAGGGAGAGAAACATCAATGTGTGGTTGCCTCTCACATGGCCCTCACGGGGACCTGGCCTGCAACCCAGGCATGTGCCCTGACTGGGAATCGAACCGGGACTGCTTGGTTCCCAGCCCGCGCTCAATCCACTGAGCTACACCAGCCAGGGCTGCATCATTTTTTCAATGATGTAAACACTTTTGCTATTTGCAAAGGCACTGTGATTTCACAATGACCAAAAAGTCTAAGTCTACACTTATGGGAATTAGAAGGAAAGTATATATGATGCTTCAGATAATTTGAAGTTGCCATGGCTTTATTTACTGTGATAAAAATTCTAGGCTAATTTTTCCTTTATTTTTTGAAACAGAAAGGGGCTGGATTGACAGGTTTTGATTTTATTTTCCTCAAACAGAAAAGGCAAAATATAAACAAGGATCCCCTTTTAATGTTCTGCAGTTCTTGCCCTCCTTCTATTTCAATAACTAAAACCTGGTTTGCTTGTCAGTTCTATGTTTTATTAAAGGCCAAGTTGCAGTTTGTAATGAATAAATCATAGAAAGGTGTGGATGACAGAGTTGCATTTGAGGGCAAATCTAGCTGTTCAAAATGATCAGAGAAAGCAAAAGATTTCTTTGGTGCTGGCATTATTCAATTACTTATGCATTTTGCTTTTAAGCAAATATTTTGCTTAGTTTTATACATCTTATTTATCATGGCCTATCTTCTCCATCTGTTTCTTCTCATGTCTCCCTTTTCTGATATAGTCTTTACTCGTGTCTTAAGGCTCAGTTGAAATGTTACTTCTATGACCCTCCTGATTAATAATAACTATGCTGTTCCTTTAGTGTTCACTAATAGAGTCACATGTGTTATAATGGCTTTATGCACAAAAACTCATGCAGTCTTCACTACAACCTTATGAGATAGGTGCTATTCTGTACCTACTTGCAAGCTGAGCCCCAGAGAGCTTGAGCCACTTGCCCAAATGACAAGATTTACAAGATGTGAACTCAGGTTATACTGAGTGATGGCCAGTAGGGTGACCATTGTCTTGGTTTGCCTGGGACTGAAGACTTCCCAGGAAGCTGAACACTTAGTTCAAAAACTGGGACAGTCTTGGGCAAAGCTTAGTCGGTCCCCATAGCGTAGATGCTTCCCTGAAGAGAAGCCAGGATATTTGTCCCTTCCATCGGGTGTTTCCACCCGGAACTGGGAGGAAGACAGAAGAGCTGGAGTCACAGGTCAGCTTTTGTTGCGTTCCTAGAAACTGGGGCAAGTATTAACTTGTGGCGCTTGCCTTATACACTGGAATGGTGTTAGACAAATGGTGAATAAATCGCATGCTTGTAGGTTAAATCTTATTTTAAATGTAGTCAGGTCTTCAAAAAGAAGAAAGCTCTGATTAGAACTCACACTTACACAAATGTCAAGTTTACCTTAAGTATCCTACGTTGACCTACCTACATTTCCCTCTCTTCTAAAAAGGCACCAAAAGAGTAGAGAGTGAGGTGAAGAGAAGGGAAATAATTGTAAATTCAGTGTGAAATGAACTCATCCTTGCCTACGAGTGATGATGGTCATTTGTGAGAAAAATAACTTCCTCATTCATGAGTCTTTCCCCAAAAGGTACTACTAGTTCATGAGAACAGGCTATTTTATTTTGCATTATATATCTTTGCAACAATTCTGCAACCTATTTCAGAATTTCATCACATGGCAATTCAGTTTTTCAATAGACTACACAATGTGGTTAAAACACTCTAGTGGCCAAGTATCTACTCCTTTATTTCTTAAAACCAATTTGCAAATGTAATTAAACTATAGGAGAAATCATGTATCTGACACCATTTAACATTCCTTCCTGAAAGGATACCATTAATTACCCATGTCCTCTTATCTGGCTGAGTCCTACTTTTTATAGGGAGGTCCTCGGGGTGAACTCTCGGGATGGCTTTCCTGAAACATTAGGATTTAAAATCTTCTGTGGTAAATGCATTTTGAACTGTTTTATGATTTGATCATTTTAGGACAACACATGTCAGCTCCTTGATCCAAGGACAGTGTCAGGATGAGCATCCAGATAATTTATTCAGTTGCATTGCCCTTTCGGGTGTTGTTTTTGAGAACGAAGCCAACTTCATGAATGACTGTTGTTTTAAAGGTGGAGGTAGATTTTGTCCACCCCGCGTGTTGACAAGTCTGCCCACTGACCAGAAGGCAAATTTTTATCCTAGGGTCTGTTGACACTTGTAATTCACTCTATATAATGTTAAAATCATTATAATTTCAGTACATATTTACAAAATACTCTCACTAATAAAATATGCATAAGCCAATGAAAGAAAGTTTTAAATCAGCCATAAACCTATCCTTTTGTTGACATTTTATTAGTAATCACTTCTGGTTTTTCTCCCTGAACAGAGACAAATTTATTATTACTAAAATAAGATATACTTCAATAAATAGTTCAAAAATTAAGAATAAATAAAACGGGATCTGAACCAACATAGCAACTCATAACTTGCTTCAAAAATGTTTACACAGTGAGAACTTCTTCTCATACTATTAAATAGTATTTAACAGAGTGTTATTCTAAATGACTGTGTGAAAGAATTTTATTGTATGGTTATGACAATTTATATAATCCAATTCACTGTTTTTGAAAATTAGGTGCCTTCCTCCCTTTATTTAAGCACTGATGGATGAACTTTTTTGTAGTCAAATATCCGCACATATCCATAATTATTTATTCAGGCAAATTTCTTAGATGTGGAATTCCTGGATTGAAAGGCACTAGATATTTTTAACCCTCCAAAGTCTGCCAGTGTGGCCAATTTTGTTTCCAAGCAGTTGAAAATTATCTGAACATTTGGTCTCATTGTTTTGTTAAAAGACTCCTGCTATATATCACCCAGTTTCAACTCATGCCCAGGAATTCTGTTGTTGGCTTGATGAGTTGCAACATGGATGGCTTAGGTTTTCATGACTCCCAGCATTTGTTTCAGTCTTCTCTTTCTGTTTTAAACATTTGTCTTATAGGTAGCATGGCCATGTATCCTGGTTTGCCTTAGACCACCACAGTTTTTGTGTATTATTTCAGCATAATTATTCACAGCACCTCATTTCACTCTCAAAACTGTCCTAGTTTAGATAGTCATGATATGTTAGAGAATTTATGCATTGGGAGCTTTAGAAACGAGCAAGAAAAGTACTTAGAGTTCACTAGTTAGGAGATGAATAAGGAGTAACAAAATCATCATTATCCACCCAAGACGCCACTTGAGAATTCTAGTTTCCAAAGGAAAAGCAAGACGTGCTTGAAGTGGGTGAACCATAATAGTGGGGGTTACCACCTTTGGTACTAGAAGCTGGATTTATCAAAGGGCTGAGAATTGTTTGACTTGGAGGGTATCTTGGGTCCCTGACTGCTGGAAATTCACATGGAATCCCTAATTGTTGGGAGTTAGGCCATGGCTTCCCAAGAACGGTATTCCTAAAGAAACTGTTCCTTCAGCAGAGTGACATAGCTTGAGAAACTGGAAACAGAGAGAGATGGTTCTGGGCTCTACTGCCTGCCTACATGCAGATTTTCCTAAAGTCCAATACTGTTAATTTCATGTACATCAGTCTTACTTCCTGAATTATACATACTCTGGCTTTGACTTTCCAAGGATATAATTCTGGGCACATAGTAATTGCTTATTAAATGAATGTATCATGAAAAAAGGGGATAATGAATATTGTAGTAGAATGCATAAGCCATGAAAACTGGCATCCAAATTTTGTAATTTCAGGGTTCTTCTCACTAACTCTCTCCCCCAAAGGAAATTATTTACTGCCCCCTACATCTGCTTCTTCTATAGAATGTTTTGAGCAAATCTTGAAAAATGCATTGCTGAAGCTCTGGCATTTCTAGGAAGGCCCAATTACTCCCACAGTGCTTTGCAGTTACAGTATATCTCTTTTATTTGGAGTATGTTTTTAGGAAGAAGCAGGTGGCAAGCCAATTTCTCCATCTTTACAGATGAGAAAGACTTTTCTAAACAGTTATGGTAGATAACTCAGCGGTGAATGTCCCTAACTTGCCACATCTCATGAGCAGAGGTTTGGTGTTTTTGTAAATGCAATTCTTTAAAGATTTTTTTTTTATTTATTTATTTTCAGAGAGAGGAGAAGGGAGAGAGAAAGAGCAATGTATGGTTGCCTCTCACATGGCCCTCACCGGGGACCTGGCCCGCAACCCAGGCACGTGCCCCGACTGGGAATCGAACCGGGACCCTCTGGTTCCCAGCCCGCGCTCAATCCACGGAGCCACACCAGCCGGGCTGTAAATGCAATTCTTATTCTGGTTATGGTCAAATGGTGAGGTAGAATAACGATCAACCTAGTGATTTCAGTTATCATGACAATAACATTTTCAGTTCAACCCAATTGGGTATAGAATCACTGGTCAAAAATAGATGAAAAAGATCCCTCTGAGCCCGGGCTGGTGTGGCTCAGTGGATTGACTGCTGGCCTGCAAACCAAAGGATCACTGGTTCAATTCCCAGTCAGGGCACATGCCTGGGTTGCAGGTCAGGTACCCAGCAGGGGGCGTGTGAGAGGCAACCACACATTGATGTTTCTCTCCCTCTCTTTCTCCCTCCCTTCCCCTCTCTCTAAAATAAATAAATAAATAAAATATTTTTTAAAAAATCCCTCTGAACGTTTATATTTAAAATTTTGCAATTTGAATTATACTTCATATATTGCTTTTTTTGAAAATATAAATATTTATTTCCCTTTTTATCTAGACATTTTAGTCTGGAATAGAATATAATAGTAATCAAGATTTCAACAAAAACTTGCTGGGCAAAATCACACACTACTTTAAATGAGCAAACATCTGTGGTTCCTATCTTGAAAGACTGTGAGTCTATCCTAACACAACTGAGTTGGCATTCTAATAACGTCCCCTGGACCTCATCTTTAATTAGCTGGAGTCCTAAGTTTAGATGGTTTATTCAAAACATTGAAGTAAGCCTTAGAAAAATATAGGCAGTATTCCTATTACCAAATGTTTTAACAACAGATTATAAGTACTTCGTGGAATATTTCATAACTGTCAATCAGATATGCACACGAAACAACTTTACTCTTTTCTCCAATTGCTCAGTGGACTAAATTTTTCTCTGAAAGGAAATCTCAGAGCAGGTCATGTGATGTTTCCAGTCACTCTCATATAATAAAAGCCCTCCAGTCATAAGAGTACTCTTATTTTATTCTTTTTTTTTTTTTAGAGAGAGAAGGAAAGGGAGGGAGACAGAGAGGGAGAGAAACAGCAATGTATGGTTGCTCCTCACATGGCCCTCACTGGGGACCTGGCCCGCAACTCAGGCATGTGCCCTGACTGGGAATCGAACCGGGACCCTCTGGTTCCCAGCCCGCGCTCAATCCACTGAGCTACACCAGCCAGGCAGAATACTCTTATTTTAGTAATTGATATTTCTATTCCAAACTCTACTATCTTCTTTGGCCTACAAAAGATCTAAAAACTGGGGAGGGTGAGCGGATGGGCTTGAAGTGGATAGAGACAGGCTTGGGACGGTTCAGGATTCTTCCTTGATTTGCTCCATCTCCTCCTTCCCACTCCGATGGCTGGCCTTAGTTTGGGAACCCCAAAACATATGGAATGCAGCTAAGGGGCAGGAAAGGTCTTAAATGACTGGTACTGTTGTAATCTCCTGTTTATACTTGCCAGGCTTGTCGTCTGCTAACATTATTATTTTCTCCTCTCTGTCTTCATCCATATCAATAATATAAATGCTGAGTATATATCTGCCCACTATAGGTTGAGATTAGGTTATTCTATCAAATTCCTTCAGTTGTGCTCCTTAATAAGCTATGCCCTACCTAAGTATATTAGCCCATAATGCATGCGGTAAGTCTTTAGTTAAGGTCATCAATAGGTTCTTGGAAACTGTGACTTCAAGCAAAATGATGTATAACAAAACCAATTGTACCATAGGCTAATTGATACAAACAAGATTTAAGTTCCTATGATATATTTCTGGTCACAGAATCATCACCAAACTTCTAAATATGAAGACTTTTCTAATAGTAAACACTGAAATAAATGTGAACTATACCTTTAAGAAATATTAATAAAAACAAGTATGATAATTCATTTCCAACCTGCTTATTCCAGTTCATGGTAATGGGTGATGAAAGCCTATCCTGGCAGCTCAAATCACAAGGTTCGAGATCCTACCCTGGACAGGACACACACACACCCATATCTGCACTCATTCAGACAGGGGCAATTGTAGACACACCAATTCACCTAGTGTGCACACCTTTGGGATGTGGGAGGAAACCGGAGTACCCGGAGAAAACCTATGCAAACACGGGAGGACATGCAAATTCCACACAGACAGTGTCCCTGCCCAGGAATCAATGTTCTTCTCACCAACATTTTAATAAAATGACGTTGAATAAAATGATGTTATTCAAGGACCTGCTTTGTGCCTTAAGTTATCTACATAAGTGTCACAAAACACTTTATCAAATACATTGTTAACTTCAAGATACAATATGTTTCCATGATTCATCTGATTTGCTAAATTATCAATGTTTTCAAGATGTATTTTCTTTATTAAACTTAAATATGTGAAATTAAGCCTACATTCCTTTCAAAGCTGCTTCTGATATTTTCAGTGTGACAGATTCCTTTTATGTTCCTTGTCTTTTTTATCATATTTTATTTTTATATTTACAAGTACATAGTATAGAGGACACTTGAAAAGCTGTAGCCACTTGCTCTTGATAGATTTTAGATAAAATGGAAAATTCTTTAAAGCTTCCAGCAATATGGCAGACTGATAAGGAAAAGCAAATAGACAGAGATGGTGGACAAAATGTAGCAATCTTTTCAACACAGATGAACTGGAAAAAAAATAAAGTCCCCCAATACTAGAAGTTAAGGGGAAACTGAAAACCAGAGTACTAGGCAGAAGCAGATGCAATGAAGGCTCTTGGGAGTATCAGGTCCAGGGATCTGGAGACTGGGTTTTGATATCCACACAGGGAAAGAAGATGTCTTTTTGAGCATGCACATTTAAGAAAGCTATAACTGAGCTCTATACCTGGGCTCTGGGTAGGGAAAAACATCCCATGCAGATTTGTCCTAATGCATCTATTCCTCAAGCAGATGGTCCAGGAACCACAAAGTCAAAGAATTAACGTAAAAGTGATCATAAAGAAGTAAAACTCTTGGTATACCTGAAAGAAGCATATATAAATCTTCTTTAAAGGGACATACCCTTAGTTTTGACCACATAAATTCTTACACATACAACCCCATTGAACTTGAGCTCACAACCCCAAATTAGGAAACTCCTAGGACAATGATCCATCATAAGTGGGAACCATACTTATCATTAGCTGTAATCATCGCAGGATTATACTCCCAGGAACTTCAGATAATAGAACCGCTTGATTAAGATGATAAAATAAGTATATTTAAAATAATTCAAGACATAAGGAAAATCAAAGACAATTATTTCTAAATAATAGGCAGATTTGGAATATAATCAAGTGGGCTTCGGAAAGGAACAAAATAGTCATGAACATTAAAAACACAAGGACTAGTTTAAAAGCAGACCAGACAGTGCTGAACAAGGACATAGCTTCATAACGAAGCACAGAGAGTTAAAGATATAGAAACAGGAAGAGAATTAAAGTCATGGAAGACAGAACGAGAAGAACCAACATACATCTGACTAGAGTTCTACAAGGTGGAAATGTGAGAGTCCATCCTTTGGGCAATAATAGCAGAGGTTATTTTATAATCAGTGCGGGATCGATCCTCAGATTTCAGAAGCACAAGTGTCCAGGGAGAATTAAGGAAATTAAAAGTACACCTAGACACGTCATTGTGCAACTCCAGGACATGAAACATGCTGAGATCATTTCTGAAGATGCCAGGAAAAGATAGGTCCTATACTTTACAAAGTATATGATTTCATCTCATGCAAGTCACTTAACCTTCACCCATACCTGATATCATCATTTGAGATGCTCTGCTTTCACTCACTGTTTTATCATCCTTCAGTGTTTTTGACAAGTCACTATAAAGTCATTATTGGCGGGCTGCCTGTACCCCCTTGACACTCAGCATTCCCATGAACTCAACAGTTTCCGACTTTTTTTTTTTTTTTTAGAAAAAGCTGGGAGTTCTGGGAAGTTGATGCAGCTCTCAATCCATGACATGGGAAATATCCTCTTCCCTTGTTTCAGATAGCTCTGATGCATGTAAGCTATCTTGTAGAGTTCCCCAGAGTGAATGAGTTTCAGAATCCCGCAGTGGCGACTTGCTCTATAATTGGCTTCCTTCCTTCCTTCTAATTCTCCATTTGTGCTCCCTGGGATAGTGTCACATAAACCATATGCATTCACATTCCTGGGTCAGGCTCTCTTTTGAAGGAACAGACAGACATAAAATATATAATTTTGGTCTCAATTTTAAATAAAAACATGTTTTTTCTTGCTGGTCTCCAAAAACACTTTTTCTGGGATGGGGAATATTGTTCTTCATTTTCAGACCTCTCCTCCGAACTTTGAATGACCAAGTGGTTTGGCCATGTGTGTTGTGACATATACCTGAGGCAAACAGGCTCTAGTTCATTGGGCCTCTTCTTGACTGGCTCTCATCAAATCCCGAGTCTTACTCAGGCCTATGAAAGTCATACGCTTTTCATCTTTTTAAAAGCTTTCAATTTTGAAATAAAGGCACCCAGAACGTTGAAAAATAATAGAGTTCTGTGTACCCTTCACCAGGCTTCTCACTACGGTAACATCTCATACAGCTTATAGGGTGATATGAAACCCAAGAGATTGCCATTGGCACAATCTACAGGTATTATTCATGTTTCGCCAGTTTCTGTATGCATGTATGCATATGTGCTTGCACATGTATAATTCTATGCAGTTTTATCACAGCTGTAGGTTCATGTAACCACCACAATCAGGCTATAGAACTGTTCCATTGCCCCAGATGAGCTTCCTTGTGCTGCTCCTTTATAGGCGTACCCACATCACCCCTCCATCCTGGCAACCAGGAAGCTGTTTTCCATCTATGTATTCTTTTTTGTGTAACCTTCAGACTTGTGCAAGAAGGAAAGTTTTTTAACAGATTAACAGGCAGTTTTTCAATGTCAATGGGATTTTTCAGACTTTATTCTAAATAAATTCACTGACACTTTTGATGCAGTGAAAAGCTCCTAACAGTGTCCTTTATAGGGGTACAAACAATCCTAGTTCAAGGGAAATAAATGTTCATTGCAGAATTATGCTTTAAATATTTATGAAACTGATATGCCCCTGCTTTACCAGGTTGAGATACAAAATAAGGGTATTTCTATGACTTTTTTATTTGCACTGACTTCTAGCCCTGATACCTCCTATTTGCAAGAATATCTTTCTTCTATCCACACAGTTCACCTTGATGATGATTCTAAGAACTTTAGTGGTTGTTTGGTCCGAGGGCCTCAGTTCTGACTATTACCTTGAACAAAGGACATTGGAAATACCTTGTTATTGTTGCTTTGGCCCAAGAGCCCCAGCCTCTTTCACTGCCACTGTTTTTATCTTATGGAATTGCTCACAGTCAAGTAGTCTGATGCAGTCAGCCCTCCTCTGCTGTGAAGACAAGACCAAGCACACGGCACCACTTCTGCCGCTTAGAGAACGATTGGAAGGGTTACAGGGATCCCAAGCAGGAGGCCCTCTCTAGGCTGATTTCAAGTGCATATGCCAACATGACTGCAATGCTGAGACCAGTAAACTGCTGCAGCAGCTACAAAATCCAGCCAGCATCACACCTGCTGGGGATACTTTTATGCCCAAAGAACACAGAAGAGAATGGCCTCTACCTCCCTCCTGATTTTCATATCTCCAGTGAGCATATATAGTTTGTTCTGGGTTATGAAGACGACAAAGATCCAGATCTTGGGGTAGCGAGTTCCTTCGGAGGCGTTCTTACGTCTTAGGCTCCCTTTGCGGCCCACACCCTCTTGGAGGGTTTGCCTTCTCATGTCAAGCACTCCTGCATGCTTTTTGAAACTCAGGTGCACTCATGCTAGTGTGTGTGCTGGGGCTCATTGTGCAATCTCCTTCAGCAGCTACAATGAGTGCTTGAAAAACCGACATCCCTGATGGCAGCAGTTAAGTGCTACTTTTCCGAAAGCAACTCAAAATTTAGGACACATTTTAAACACTAAAATGGTTCACTATGAGGAGCTTGGAAACTTTTCCATTTGTAGTGCATATGGAATACTTAGTTAAATTTTTTATTGTTTAGACAGAAACCGTAGAATAAGATGCCAGATTGAAATGTCTGTGCTAATATACAGGGGCCGGCAGAAGTAACGCCTGCTTGACTGTGGTTGGTAGGGTACGTGAATGTCTCACACGAGATGGACAGAAATTTGAACATGTCACCTAAAATGTCATATGGTGTGCTGCAGTGTGATATTGTTATGTTACAGAATGATATGCGTGTGATTTGTAATAAAAGGGGCGTTATTTGTGCCAGACCCTGTATAACAGACACTTGAGAAGTTAAGGTTGGCCCTTATCTGCTTGCCTTACATTTATTCCTGTTCAAGATGAGATTTAAACACCAGTGGGAATTTTATAAGTAAGGGAGCTCTAATATTTTGGGCCTCAACCTCTACAAGTGTAAATTAGGGAGCATCACACTTTGTTAGGATTAAAGAAAGAAAATCTCTGTAAAATTTCTCTACTAATGTACCCCACATGGTAGAGAAATGGTAAATGTACCCACAGAAAATCCAGAACTTCTTTAAAGTCTTTCATTTTGCCATAAAATGTGAAGTAGATTACATATATTTTCATATTACTTTCATTACAGTTTTATTATAGAAATATCTTAGATATTTTTCATCAAGTAAAACTGACCTTTTAGGAGGATGTACCAGTTTTATCCTAGGGTTTCCAGTAGATTCCAGGATGCTCTCTTGAGAACCAAGGCTATAATTGGAAGTGTTTCACCAGTGTCTGCATGGAGGAGGCCCCTAACAACCCTTGGTTGAGTTCTGAAGATGTTTTGTGATATAAAGAATTTGGAATGTAAGTATATAGAAGAGAAGGTAGCAATGTCTACATTTTGAGGCTTACTAATTTTGACTTGCTTTTGCAACTTTGCCAGAGAATTTTCTTCTGTTGGATATGCTGAGGTATACATGAACCTGCCTTTTTCTGTCCCCTCCAGTTACAGATACCGAAAATGTTTACCCAGTGAAGTCTTATCTGCCAAACCACTTAATTAATCCCCATCAAGATTCTTTTTGTGCCTTTATATTAGGAGCCCTATCCTCACCAGCTGGTGGGATCTGGAAATAGTCCTACTCCTAAGCTCAAAAGTCTCACATACATACGTAGAGGGTAGACAAAGAGCTCAAGTGCCACAAAGGTATGCGAAGTATTCCCCCGCCACACTGCCAATCAACATTAGGACCGGGATTACTGTTTCCCTGAATGCATTCCAAGTCCACCACTGTTGCCGGAGATCTTTCCTTATCAACAGACTATTCCACCTGGACGTATCGTGTAGGCATAAAAAACAAATTTCATTTAGTTAGCAAACATGCTGCCCCTGTTACGCTCTCCCTGTACTGACTAGCCAGGTATAGGGAATCTGTATATTTTTCAAGTTTGGATAAACCTACTCAGAGTTTCTCAGTTTTTGCCTACTATGCTCTTCCATACCTCCCTGACTTAGCTCGTGAGGTTCCTTCAAGCTGCAAAAGCACATTCTTCCTTTGGATTTGGAAAAAATCCTGCTCTTTATTTAGGACCAAATACAAATGACAAGTGTCTTTAAAATTTTCTCTTTGTAGATGCCTACTACTTCATCTACCATCCATTCATGCATGCATGCATCCATCCATCCTCTTTCCTTTTTCCTTTCTCTTTCCTTCTAAGATCTGATATATATAACTGTTGGGAACAAAATGATGATTGATGAGTGAATGAAGGAATGAATGAATGGCACCCTATATCATAAACAAAAGCACAATCCAAATGGTTTGAAACTCATCAGCACCACAGAGTACGCTTTCCTTCCTCGGGAAAATGAAATGGAGGAATGAGAGAAGTCTTATATGAAGGTATTTCATTTGCAAATGAAATATAGAAAAGATATTGACTTAATACCTTCAATCTGCTTTACTAGGGCAGTTATTTCTGAATAAAATACATTAGACAGGTAACTGCCGCCCCTCCTACCACCCCAGTTCTGTTATAAATTGCGTAGATAGTAGAGTCTACATTAGGCTGTTTGTGAACTGGCATTGTATCTATGCTGTCACTTGACTATTTTCAAGTTAATGGATTAATTAATGGTTAACAATTATGTCACAATGGCACATAAGCTGCTTTATCCAATATTAAAGTGAATATCATGGGCACAGACAATGGGGGGTTGACTGTGCAAATTGGGGGATGGAATAGGGGTGAGCAATGGGCAAAAAAGCAGGGCAACTGTAACTGAAGAACAATAAATAAAAAATAAAAAATATTTAATAACTATTTCCCAGATTTTTTATATGAGTAAAAGATAGTCTTGTGGAACCTCCTTTCTTGAGAAAATATAAAACACTTCCATTTTTAATTTAGCACTGAGATTGCTGTTTCTTTGTGATAGTAATTATGGAATGTCCTGCCAGGGCCCCATTTTTCCGTCTACTTTATAACACGGTCATGGTCGAATAGCTTTAGTCAGGCACCGATTAGTACCAAATCTATAACTCATTTAAGGCTGGGTCCACGGCGGTTGCACTTTCTCCATTCAAACTGGGAGGGAAATGTTAGAAAAGTTCGAACAAATGATCTCAATCTCTGATGAGTAGTTTGTAGAGAGATGTTTCTTCAACCTACCCAATAAACTGGTTATCATATTAAACTCATTTTTAGCAGCTTATCTTCACTTAAGCATTGCTCCAGATGGTGGCTGTCAAAATGTTTCTTATAATTATCATCAGTAAACTTCTCCTGGGCCTTTAAAATTCATTGCAAATCACATGTTGTCTATAATCATAATAAGATTGGAAATGTTATTAATATCCTGCTCAGTATTCTGCTACACCAGTTTCTGTAAAACTACATGGATCAACAAATCCAATTCTTTTATCCTGTGCTGTCTCAAAGGCTGTTAAATGGTAAATGTGACTATATCTAGATATTGTTAAAATTAAATACAAGATGGAGACCAGACTTAGAATTCCCTGAACAGACAAAACCATTTAAGCCACGTAAGCAAAATAAATCTAGCTTATTTCATGAACATAAGTGAAACTTAGGTTATTTCTTGTAAATGCCTCTGACAATCATAGAAAAAACTTGTCATCTTTTTTTTTAATTTTTGGTGTTGGTTTTTACATAGTTTTAATTGTATATTTTTCCATTACCATTTATCCTCCTCCTCCCACAATCACGACACTGTTGTCCATGTCCAGGAGTCCATTTTCCTTTTGCTTGATCCCTCTACCCCCTAACCCCGATGATTTCACCCATATGTGGAATCTAATGAAGAAACTGAAGTAACAAGTAACAAGGAAAATAGAGACAGACTCAAAGAGAGAGAGAGCAGGCTGGCAGCTCTGGGGTAGGAGGCTACAAGAGAATTACTTTTAACTAATTCCCTGCCATCTGGAAACCCCCACTGGAATAACCAATGGCTGTAAAGCTAAGCAACTTCCTCCCTTTCATCCCATAAGCTATCCTATATGTTCATGCCCTTGAGCTTCATACCAGTTTTTATTCTTGGAGGCTCTCCGCTTGCACACTGTTCTTATAAGTACAATAAACTCTTACTAAATACTATTTAATGATTTGGTGACTTTCATTGTGATTTCCTAGAATTTTGACAATATAAAACTGATTTGATCATTTTCATGGAGTTCACTAATCAACTCTGAAATACAAAGACCCACTAAACCATTTGTTTACTCAGGCACATAAGCTGTTCCGTTCATATTAACGTATTCTATAAAATACTTATTTGGATCACAGCATATTCCATTGACCTGATTACTTCACTTGTTGAACTAATCAGGTCTCTTTTGGTTGCAAATAACAGAACCTCTGTTTGAACCCGTTTATGAAGAGGAAACAGGATCGAAAGGGCATGGGCATCTTAGTAACCAAACTTTGGATATAGGCTGATCAGTCTCAGGAATAATTGGGACCAGTGACTCACCTGAATGCTCTCTTAGTTTCTGCTTTTCATGCTCTTTAAAGACAGCAGGAAGGGCATGTGAGAAGCAAGAGGAGGAGGGGGAGGAAGCCAAACAGGGATGCTATTCCAAGTCCCATTTCAGTCTGATCTGGCAGGGGTGCTCCAAAGTATAAATCACAACCGAGGGTTTACACCAAAGTGGAAGCAAGGGAGCTCAGTTCTTATACACCGGCACCAGTCAGACATTGACTGAGCCCCCAAGCCCCACCCTGGGGAAATGGAACCCCGGGCACTGCTGACCCCACACATCAAGGCTAAGGAGCTTCAGAAGCCAAAAGGATTGCGTCGTCGAAGAGTCACAGGTGCGGAGCATTACAAGTCAAAGCACAGAGGAGCTGCAGTAATCCAAAAGCTGTCGTCGTAATAGCGTCACAGGTGTAGACCATTAGAAGCAAAAACACACAGAAGCTGGGGAAGGTGCACAGAAATGGTTAAAGAAATCCCTGGAGGTTACTCTCAGTTTGTTCTTTATTTCACTGTTTCTGGTTCTATTTTGCTTGCTTGTTTGTTTTGTTGATTAGGTTCCACTTATAGGTGAGATCATATGGTTGTCTTTCACTGCCTGGCTTATTTCACTTAGCATAATGCCACCCAGAACCAGAGGGGAGGGAGGAGAGTATTAAAGGGCGAAAATAGAGGAAGAGCCATCAAGGAACATGTATAAAGGACACACGGACAAAGTCAAAGGGGGTAGGCTCAAGGGTGGGAGGTGAGGATGGGTGGGGTGGGGGGCCGTGGTGGGGTGAAAATGGAGACAACTGTATGTGAACAACAATAATAAAAAAATTTAAAAAGGAAAAAGAAATCCCCAGAGGGGTCTGCAGGGGATGCTGACAATGTCCACTGCAAACATTACTAAAATTATTTTTGTCTTTTGTCTCTACCTGTTGGCTTTGTTTTCCCCAATACACCAGCTTCCTCCAGCAGTCAGGGAAAATGGCTGCCAACTGCTCATAAGAATGACAACCTGTAGCTCTCACTACCCGTTGGGAGCTTTGCGCTCAGTTCCAACTAGAGTTTATGAGGAAGAACTTGCATTGTCCTGGTTTGGGACCAGTGCCCATTTCTGGAGCAATCCACTCTAGCCTTGGGAACAGGGTTGTATAGAAACAGCATGGCTCTACAAGAGCTACTTTAAAGGGAAGAGGCAGTTCTGAACAGAAGAAGTGCTGTGATGTTACTGCAGCCCCTCTTGTACATCTGTTGTAGAGACAAAAGAATATTTGGTTGGAGAATGGGGTGGTCATGGCCTGAGTTATGTGTCCAGTCCCTGTAGGACTCATCATGGCTACACAGAACCATCCTATTTAAGACCACATTGTTACTATGGCAGGGGGCTGCAGGCGCCAGTTTCTAGCCACAAAAATAAAAATAAAAGAAGAGATTGTAGATTGTTTTGAAAAAACACGCCATTGGGGAATATACGAACATGAATTGTAATAACATAGAATACAGTGTCCGGTAGAAGTAACACCTGATTGAGTGTGGTTGGTAGGATAATCATATGGCTGTAATAATGTATAGTTTTATTTTGAACATCTCACCTGAAATGTCACATGGTGTGCTTGGGTGTGATATTGTTATGTTACAGAATTGTATGCCTATGATTTTGTAATAAAAGAGTTTGTAATAAAAAGGGGCCTTATTTGTGTTGGACCCTGCATATAACATGAGCATGCATTCAGTGTTCCTTAATTTACTCTATTGGATTCTTATGCACGGGCTGCCCTGTTAAATACAAAAAGGACTTCAAATGTAGGAAATCTACAGCTGGAGGGGAATAGGACCGTTTAGACCATCTAAATTTATCTCTGAGCTGGATTTTTCTTTGTGAGACTACTGCTTCATAACTGTCTAATCGGACTAGAGCCGCAGCGCTAGTATCTCAGAGGCGAGACACCTGCTTTTGTTTCTCCAGTTTAAGAAGATGCCATCTTTCCTCGTTTAGCATCCCTTTCAACCTATAGCCTTATTTCTGTTTATCAAGCCTTTTTAGGGTAACGCGCTCCAACATTAGCACCGCCTTGCATGAATATTTCAGTGTGCTGAGGGACAGAGTTGTTATCCAGCATCAGCAGCTGCTGTTTATTGGTGATAAATGAGTTTTGTTCCATTGAGAGCAATTTCCCCGGTTTTTACTCTATTATCTAGATAGAGATGAAGGATAGAATATATCCTTAAAGCGGTATTCACACAGTTATCCGGTTAATGAGGCATTGTGGGGAGGGGTTGTGAAAAGAGTCATGCAAAGAGGGAGAGGGAGAGGGAGGCAAAGAGAGAGGGAGAGAGAAAGAGTGAGAGGGTGGGGGTAGCAAAGAGAGACACATGAATGGAGTGAGAGAGAGAAACAGGCAAAGAGACACAAACATAGAGAGAGAGAGAGAGAGAGAGAGAGAGAGGCAGAGGGACAGAGCACAAAACAGAGGCAAAATCTGAAAATAGCATAGATCCTCCATCGTGTGTCTTGCTCCAGTGTTTTGCTGCGCTATGATTTATAAGAAAATATTATCCGACAGGGCAAGGTGGTGAATCATTCGTATTTATGACAACTAAGTTTCCGGGATTGTAATTTATAATAAGACAGGCTCTTCTGTGGCTGCTTGGAGTTCGTCTCCCAAGTACTGACAGCAGAGGCTTCATTCAATGAGTAAATTCATACATACATGCTAGCAGAGGCACTGCTGTGTTTACCTCTGAGGAATATTGAATTGAGGGAATTAAGAAGAAACAGTTAATCACTCTGGGCATTCAGATCCACTGTGTGCATGGCAGAGAAGTTTAACCTGTGAAGGAATAAGTTTAAGGAAGATGGAGTACTTTGAAAGCTGTCTGCTAGGAGTTGCTCCAGGATCTCAGGGCTCATTCAATCAACTCGACAAACGTTTCTTGAGCATATACCATATGCCAGACCTAATGCCACCTGCTAGAGATTTCCACAGCAAATTATAGTTCCTGCTCTCAGCAATGTATATAGATGATTTCCAGTCACATACTGTAGTTGAACTGAACTCATGCTGTTATGGAAATACAAAGGAGAGTTACCTCACACTTCATGGGTGGTGAGAATGGTCCAGGAACATTTGTAGTTCAAAACATAGCAAAGATGGGGAGGTTCACTGGTCAGGATGGGCAACATAGAGACCACAAATGCAATATATGAGTTGCCTTGCCTGAAGGATGGATCCTAAATGGTTATTTTTAGCTGTTATCCCTAATGATGGACAACAATGGCTGTCCTAATGCTGTTCAAGGTAATGCTTACCTTTAATGGTTATCCTAATGCTGGTTAACATAATGCTTATTTTGAATACACTAGTCAACACTAGCTACCCTTAATGCCAGTCAATGTAATGCTTATCCTTATCGTTATCATAAATGCTGGCCAAAAATGGTTGTCACTAATGGTTACTCTTAGTGGTGGTGAATAGTGGTTATCATTAATATTGGCCAACAATGGTTATCCTTAATGCCCATTCTTAATGATTATATTTAATGCTGGTCAACAACTATTTATGGTTCCTCTACTTTGTGGTCATGATAGATATGCACTTCCTGCCCCTTTATAGGTGATGGGTGGTCTTGTATGACTAGTTTTGGCCAAGGCTTTATGATTAGCAGTCGTATGTGTCACTTTCAGACCAGCATTTAATCCCTGGAGTGAGAGCCTCCAGAGCTCTCCTTCCTCTTGGATAGTGACCAGCAACATGCAAGGTGGCAATTGCTCTGTTAGCATGAATATGATGAGCAGAACAGCCCTGGAGTCTTGCAATACATATGCAACACAAAGGAGAAATAAACACGCTTAATTTTAATCCAGAGATTCAAGTGTTATCTGTTCCCGTGGCAGAGCGCAACCTATCTTTATTAATCTGGGAACACTGACTCCCAGCCCCAGTTACCCATTGGACTCACTGAGGGAGCTTTGAAGATGTGAATATCAATGTTTCACTGCAACTCAGCTGGACTAGGATCCATAGGTCTGAGACGTGGATATCATTATTTTTAAATTAACTTTTAGTGGAATTAAAAAAAATAACTCATGTAATAAGTGACTAGAATATAAACTTCACAAGGACATTGTCTTGGTTACTGCTCTATACCCACTGCTTAGAAAAGTGTCTGGCACAAAGCAGACACTAAGTAAATATTTGTTAAATGAACAAATAAGTGAAAAAAGGCAATCGTGATTAGCATATTTAATTTTCTTACACCTGCTCCCTATGCCATCTACTCAAACCAAACCCAGTACCTGGGGTCCTCTTCTACCTTGGTTGTTTTGCCTACCTTCTAACACCCAAATTTCAGCTTATGTGTCATCCCACCACTGTTCTAAGTCTGCGTTTGCTACAGCTCCTGGAACACCGATCATTAAGATGATCAGATGTCTCCACAAGGGCCATGGACCATTACTTTATTCCCATTACTTGGATCCTGCTTGCTTCTGGCTTCTTCCCTTCCCATAGACTAGGTTGTCCATGTTCCTTCTGAGCTATGGGCGCTAGCATGATTATATTCTTGTCTTTAATAATCACTTTTATTAAACACTTTATATTTTTTATAAGTAATCACTTTACACAGTTCTTTGAATCTCATTTAAAGCATTCAAAAAACCATTATCCTATTAAATAAA
Source organism: Micronycteris hirsuta (assembly GCA_004026765.1). Taxonomy (NCBI): domain Eukaryota; kingdom Metazoa; phylum Chordata; class Mammalia; order Chiroptera; family Phyllostomidae; genus Micronycteris; species Micronycteris hirsuta. The sequence goes on from PVJI01017556.1 coordinate 20,543, forward strand.
TGTGAAGTATAAATTGAAGATTCACAATAGACTTGACATTCCTTTACCATTGAACCTCAGAATCATGTCCTTGGCATCTAAATGGAAGTCATATTGAAACTTGTTTATACTGGGGGACAAATAATAAAAAAGCTCTCTTTCAGCCAGTTTTTACTTTCTCCACCATCTTAGTCATCCTTACTGCTATTTTATTTCTGATCACAGACGTGAGAAAGGAAAATGATACTTATAATATGTGTAAGACCTAGCTGCGTACTTCCTCTTCTACCAAACTATTCCCCAGGCTTCCCAAATCACAGTAAACTTTGAATTATCTGAGTTTCTAAAGAACTTTGTGTAGTGTTTGCATGCATATTAAGTTCACTGAAAAATTAAGAGTGTCCTAGTAATTATATACCCTCCATAGTGCTTAGCAGTAAAGGAGAGTTTACATTTAATACATTTGTTCAGTAAATACTTGAATGAATATATTTATTCAAATATTACAGTAAATATATGATACTTGACTGAGAGATTCAATAAGAGAATAAATGATATATGTGTGTATATATACATATGCTTTTATTAAATTCACCAATGTATATTTTTGGTTTATAGACCATACTCAGAGTGAAATGATTCTAAATCTTAAAGCTCATATTAGAGTATTTAATCACTTGTAAAAGTTAAGAGATAGTAAAAACAAATGGAACCACATCAAACAAAAGTTGTTTCACAGTGAAGGAAACCATCAACATAATGAGAAGACAACTCACTAAATGGAAGAAGATAATTATCAATGATACATTCAGTAAGGGGTTAATATCAAAAATACATAAGAAACTCATACAACATAACACCAAAAAAACCCTACAAAATATCTGATTAAAAACTGGTCAGAGGACCTGAATAGACACTTATCCCTCCAAAGAGGACATACAGATGGACAACAGACATGAAATGATGTTCAATGTCACTAATCATCAGAGAAATGTAAATTAAAACCACAAAGGGATATCCCCTCACACCTGTCAGAATGGCTACCATCAATAAATCAACAAATGAGTGTTGGTAAGGATGTGGAAAAAAGGAAACCCTCGTACAATGTTGGTGGGAGTGCAGACTGGTGCAGTCACTGTGGAAGACGGTATGGAGATTCCTCAAAAAACTAAAAATAGAACTACCATACGATCCAGCAATCCTGCTTCTGGTTATTTATCCCCCCCAAAATCCAAAACACTAATTCAAAAAAAAAATACACACACTCCTATGTTCTTGGTGGCATTATTTACAGTAGCCAAGATATGGAAGCAGCCAAAGTGCCCATTGAGAGACATTAAAAAGATGTGGTACATATATACAATGGAATATTACACAGCCATAAAAAAGAACGAAATATTATCATTTGTGATAATATGGATGGACTCTGAGGATATTATGCTAAGTGAAATAAGTCAGACTGAGAAAGACAAATACCATGTGATTTCACTTATATGTGGAATCTAAAAGACAAAATAAACAAACTCACAGATATAGAGAACAAATTGATAGTTGACAGCTGGGAGGGGCATTGTGGGATGGGTAGAAAAGGTGAAAGGGATTAAGAAGTACAAACTGCCAGTTATAGCCATGGGGATGTAAAGTACAGGATAGGAAATACAGTCAATAACATGTATGGTGCAGATGGGTACCAGACTTATCGGGGTGATCACTTCATGAGATATGTAAATGTCTAGTCACTATGTTGTGCATTTGAAACTAATATAATATTGTATCTGACTGTAATTGAAAAATAAATCAAGACATAAATTTTAAAAAGTAAATAAATGGGTGAAGTTAAAATAATTAAGAGTGTCTAAATTCATACATCTATCATATTTGTAGCATCTCACAATAACTGTTGGCTATGAATTTTAAGCGATGCTCCTAGTAAGACTAATGCCTGATATATCAAACATAATCAAATATTGCCTAATTGCACAACCTTGCTAAACACAGGAAAAAGCTGCAGGTGCAGTTCTATTAGGGAATGGTTAGTATTCATGAATTTTCCACCAGAAGTATAAATGCATAAATCTGGCCCCCAGCCAATCATTTCTTTCATTCTAGCAAGGAATACTGTGTTTTAAACCAAATTAGAGAATCTAAATAGAATCATTGGTTTTAAGATCTTTATTAAAACCCTATTTTTATCCATTTAATATTGCAATTATATTAAAACATTTTTAATTAAAAAAAGTATTTTTTCTGAATCAATTGTAAACTTATTAAGAGAATGAATAGTAAACATCTTGAGAGCCAGAATAAAATTGCTTTTGTCACCTAAAACGATACTTTGAATAAGGGTTATGTTCATTACCTCTTTGGAGATTTGATCATTTTAAATTGAATTAAATAATTGAAAAAGTTAAAAGTTTATGCAACATTGATTATATGTTATCTATTTTTTAATGTTTATGCTATTGTAGTTGTTCCTACTTTTTTCCCCTTTTCCCACCTCTACCAAGCCCCACCCTCTCCCCTTCCCTCAGTCAATCCCCATATCCTTGTTGGTGACCATGGGTCATGCACCAATGTTCTTTGGTTTATCCCTTCATCATCTTTTATTCAGTATTTCCCTCCCCTCTGGAAGCTGTCAGTCTGTTCCATGTATCTACGCTTCTGTTTCTATTTTGTTGTTTAGTTTATTCTGTTCCTTAGATTAAACATATAAGTGAGATCACGTGGTGTTTGTCTTTCACTGACTGACTTATTTCACTTAGCATAATATTCTCCAGGTCCATCCATGCTGTCCCAAAGAGTAAGAGTCTTCTTTTTTGCTGCTCTGTATATTCCGTTGTGTAAATGAATCACTGCTTTTTTATCCACTTATTTACTGATGGGCACTTACACTGTTTCCAGATCTTGTCTATTGTAAATAGCCCTGCTATGAACATAGAGGTGCATATATTTTTTTGTATAGGTGCTTCGGTACTCTTAGGATATATTACCAAAAGTAGATTTGATGGGTCCAAAGGGAGTTCCATTTTTTAATTTTTTGAGGATACTCCATATTGTTTTCCACAGTGGCTGCATGAGACTGCATTCCCACCAACACTAAGGTTCCCCCTTTCTCCACATCCTTGCCAACACTTGTTTGTTGATTTATTTATGATGGCCGTTCTCACAGGTGTGAGTTGATATCTCATGATGGTTTTAATTTGCATCTCTCTGATAATTAGTGATGTTGAACATTTTTTCATATATCTATGGATTAACTGTATGTCCTCTTTGGAGAATTATCTATTCAGGTCCTTTTCCTATTTTTAATTAATTATTTATTTATTTTTAGAGAGAAGGGAAGGCAGGAAAAAAGAGAAGGAGAGAAGCATCAGTGTGTGGTTACCTCTTGAGTGCCCCCAACTGGGGACCTGGCCTGCAACCTAGGCATGTGCCCTGACTGGGAATTGAGCTGGTGATCCTTTGGTTTGTAGGCCAGCACTCAATCCACGGAACCACACCAGCCAGGGCTCCTTTTCCTAGTTTTTAATTGGATTGTTTATCTTACAAAATTGAGAATAGAATCTCATTACATCAGATTTTTTCTTGTATCATGAACTTCTTCAACAGTGTGTTAAAATCTACGTCCCCCTTCTCAGAATCAACGTTTTTAAATGCATAAAGTAAAATTCATAGAATTTGGTGGTATCAAGTTCATGGATGCCTTGAATTCTGTCCACAGGTCCCCTAGTCCATGAACTCTGGGTTAAAGATCCCTGCACCCAGGGCAGGAAAATCTATAATTATATAAATCATAGTTGATAAATAACTGTTGTCACCATGTGCACACATTCTATGGAACATTCTATATAACTTACTTGTGATAAAAATCTTAGAGTGGAATTGGCTTTTATAAAAGTGTCAACAATATTATTAAGTAAGATTGTGTTATGACATAAGTAACTGAGAGTATGACTAATGAATAAATGATTTGCATAGATTTTTATGGGAAAAGTAGAACTTGTAGATATTCTTCCTCAAAGACACAGTTAGTCTTCCTACGTGTCATATAAAAAGTAAAAAGAAAATATAAAGATATATTTATAACTACTGATACATAGTTGATATATTTTTATTATATTTCATTTCTATTTGTCTATGTGTTTGAAAGATTCCTTAGTAACTCAATGAATATACTGTTATACCCCAAACTAAAAACTGATAATAACCAGTGATAACCCATGATTGCTAGCTTGATTTAGTCATTATTTATAGTAATAGATATTCAGAATATTCAGAAATATTCCTGCTATGATACCTGGGTATACCATGAATAAACACACTGATGTGAAACTTGTCTCTCTAAGCCTCAATCTCTTTATATTTAAGAGGGAGCATCCCCCAAAAGGTTGTCAGCTGGTTTCTCAATAGAAACACTTCAGGCCAGAAGGGATTGGCATAAAATATTTAAAGTGATAAGAAGCAAGCACCTACAACCAAGACTACTCTATCCAGCAAGGCTACATGTTAAAAATGAAAGCAAACTAAAGAGCTTCCCAGACAAAAAAGAAGCTAAAGGAATTCAGTATCACCAAACCAGTATGACAAGAAATGTTGAAGGGTCTTCTTTAAGAAGAAAAGAGAAAGGAAATATATAGTAGAGAGGGGAACATAGGTCTAAAGAATAAAATGGAAACAAATAAGTACCTATCAATAACAACTTTAAATGTAAACAGATTAAATGCACCAATCAAAAGACATTGGGTAACTGAATGGATAAGAAAACACGGTCAATATATACGCTTTCTGCAAGAGACCCACCTCAGTGCAAAAGACACACACAGACTGAAAGTGAAGGGATACAAAAAATATTTCAAGCAAGTGGAAACGACAAAAAAAAACTTCAGGTAGCAATACTTATATCAGATAAAATGGACTGCAAAACAGATGCTATACAAGGGACAAAGAAGGGCATTACATAGTAATCATGTACATAATTTCATCATGTATTTAACAGTCCCTATGAATGTTTGACGGTCTCCAAAGAAAGATTTTATGAAAAAAGAAGAGTCATTAAAAGCAGGTTGAATACAATATGAAATGACTTTACCATAGGCTATGGGTGACTCTTGATCACATTGATCTAGCATGGGAGCTCCAGGCTTCCTCAGCCTACTAAATACTCGCATCCTTGCTACACCTGGCAACGTTCACTAGAACTAAAATGTGACTAACACTGATTTCAAATACTGAAGGCTAATGTAAAGAATACATATCAAAAAATGTAAGTCTAGACCTGTGGTTCCCTAACTTAAGCATGAATCCCCTCGGGAACCACAGATTACTGGGTCACATTCCCAGGATTTCTGACTTTGCCTAAGAATTTGTATTTCTAACAAGTCCTAGGTGGTACTGATCTGCTTTTCCACACTTTCAGGTCTAGACTTTGCCACACTAAACAGTCCTGTAGCAGAAGGTCTCTAGGAGTTCAGAGAATCTCGTAGTTGGCCAGTGGGCCACGGAACATCATTTGAGAGCTCCCATTTTAAAAGGAATGGAGAAGAAATACAGGGAGCAAGTATGGTACGGAGAATAAGGGCCCCCAAAGATGTGCATATCCTAGTCTCCGGAATCCAATCTGTGGTCTTTGCAGATGTGATTAAGTTAAGGACCTTGAGATGGGGAGATTACCATAGGTTATTTGGGTGGGCCCATAATCTAAGTGTTCTTACAAGGGGAAGAGGGGGGCGGGAGAGTCAGAGATGAGGAAGATGTCACAACGGAAGCAGATAAGGAGAAGGAGCTGCCACAGTGGAAAAAGAGCTTGGAGTGATGTGAGGAAGGGGCCGTGATCCAGAAACACAAGGAATTTCCAGGCACCAGAAGAGGAAAGGGAAACTGATTTCCCCCTAGAGCCTCCGGAAGAAACACAGCCCCGTCAACACCTCATTTCAGCCCAATGGGACCCATTTCATACTTCTGATTCCCCAAACTGAAATTTTTATTTTTTAAGCCACTAAGTTTGCAGTAATTTGTCACAGTGTCAGTATAAAACAAATACAGCAAGTGGGAGACAACCTAGCACCTTACCCAATTTACCCAAGCAAGAGATTATGATCAATGCTTGTTGCTTGTTTATTTTTTTCCTTTGAGGAAGTTGGTAAAACAGTTAAAAAAATAAACTTTCTAAGCTATTCAGTGGGTCTGGAGATATGGTATCAGCCACCACTCTACTCCATAGTACCCCTCAGTAGCTCCTCATCTTTATCCACTTCTGTCCCAAGTCAGCTGCTCATAGGCTGTTGAAGTATATAGTCATGTAAGTCTCAATGTAAAATCAGGTTTGGTCTGACTCACTAACGATAACTTCAGGTGCATTGGTCTTATTATCCCAAACCATTCAGATATGTGAAATATAAATGTATTGTGTATATTCAGCCAAAGAAATCACATACACTGTTCTTGGTTAAGTTAGTGTAAGTGTAGTATAAGGTTTTCTACCTCTCATTTGACACTAGCTGCCATTGTGTCTATTCTAAGAATAAAGGTAAATGAATGTCATTGATTCATTTCATCATTACTTGTTCAAGTGTGGGTGATATTCTATGCAAATTGATTTAATATTCCCTATTGTGAGTCTCTAAGGCAGCACAGAGAAGAGTTCTCATTTGGTATTCACAGGCAAGTTGGTGACAACCTTAATTTAGAGATCATGTTGATTTCATCATTACTTTAATTTGCCATTTATTTCTGTTGGAATAGTACTTGAGGCCAATAAATAATTTACATTAAATGAATATTTGTTGGCATAATGGGTACATAAAAACATATTTGATGGAACTATTTATCCACACACATATGTTCATAATGGATATGCATTTGGCCTGAGGGGCTCATGAAGGCAACACTGTAAATGTGAATTTGGATTCTGAAAAATTATATTTTGCTTCCCACAGTTTCCTTTGAACAACTTGAGAATTATTTTCTTCTATTCCATTAATGACACTTTAAAAAGTTTCATTCCTTGCCCTCCTGTGTTGATGGGCATGCCTCCTTTTCATGAGACCTGTATTTACCTTTTATTCCCAAATTTTCTGTCTTTACTGGTAGACCTGCTACAGATCCATTCTGACACAAATATCTTCACATTTTCTACCATAATGTCAGCATAAACACCTAACTTAATGTCCCTTGCTTGTCAGATTTTTTTGAGAGCCATAATTAACTAGATGCGTGCATTGCTCATGTTTACATGCAACAGATGGCTTAGCTCAGAGAGGTAGATAAATTTAGAGCTTCTGTTGATCACATATGAGTAATATACTGGAAGGAAAAATGTGTAGGAAAAAATAACTCTGATTCTCCTATATTTAAAGAGTTTCATAAACTCATCTTTGGGGAACTATATCTTTTTATAAAATAAAAGTTCCTTGAAGATAGAGGCCTGGCGTATGTTTGCCCTGGTGAAGAAATGGCATAAACACAGGGAAGTGCATGGCCTCAGATTCCAGAGCAGGACCCTCAGCTAATCATGGGCTCTTTGGGAATAGGTGACTAGTTGATCCTAAAAAGCAATGACTGTTTATTATTCATTATAGTTAAAATAAGTGTTAGAGGTTCTTAATAAAGGATGGCTGGTAGGTAAATGAGTGACTGAATAAGTAAATGAATGTCTGTTAAGGATAATTAGCAAGGGCTAGTAAAGTCTGTTTACAAAATCCTTTCATATAAATTTTATTTGAATTTCATGACAAATCCACGTGGTAGAAAGTATTATCCCCATTTTACAGCCAAGGTCACAAAGGTACAGTGACTTGCCCAAAGTTCTTAGCTAGTAAATGGTGAAAATAGAATTGAACCAGAATTTCCAGTCCCAAATTCCCTACTCCTTTGGTTACACCCTGCCATGTCCCATTATCTATGTTCAGTCTGAATTTAGGTGTGTAGAAGGACAATGGAAGGTTCTCTAGTGGGCTGGATATGTGTGGGGCTGCAAACTTACTTGAGGCCTAACCTTGGCCTTCCTTTATTTATGGCTTATGAAAGGGGAGGTCCAGTGGTCCTTGACCTTGGAGAACTACATCTGATCCCTCTAGTGGCAGCAGCTTCCGACATAGAAACCAGAAGCTATTTATTTCTCTCGCTTTATTCAGGTATATTTGACAAATAAAATGGTAAGACATTTAAAGTGTATAATATGATGATTTGATATATGTATGCTTTGTGAAAGGATTCCCTACCCCATCAAGTTAATTAATATGTCCATCACTTCAAATATTGACCTTTTTTGGTGAGAACACTTAAATTCTACTCTTAGCAAATTTCAATTATATGAAAGTGTTACCAACTGTAGTCACTCTGTTATACATTAGATCTTCAGACCCTATTCATATTATTGCTGAAAGTATGTACACCCTTATTCCCCCCACCTGGCCTTTTTTAAGGCTGAATAATATTCCATTACACACACACACACACACACACACACACCCCATACATATTCTCTTTAACCATTTATCTCTCAATGGACACCTAGGTTGTCATCATATCTTTTCTATTGTGAAAAATGCTGCAGTGAACACAGCAGCACAGCCCTCTCTTCAAGATGCTGATTGCAATTCCTTTGGATAAGTATCCAGAAGTGCGATCGCTGGATCACACGGTAGTTCAATTTTTATTTTTATTTTTTATTTACTTTTAATCTTTTTATTGTATTTTTTCCATTACTATTTATCCCCCTTACCCCCTCCTTGTGATCACCACACTATTGTCCATATATTTTTCATAACATCTCCATAGTTTTTTCATAGTGGCTGCACCAATATGTATTTTCACCAATAGGGTTCTCTTTCCTCCACATCCTCGCTAACGCTTGTTATCGCTTGCTTTCTGATGATAACCACTCTAACAGGTGTGAGGTGATATCTCACTGTGGTTTTGACTTGCATTTCTATAATGCTTAGTGATGTCGAGCATCTTTTCATGTACCTGTTGGCCACCTGGATGTCTTCTTTAGAAAAAATGTCAAATAATTTGGTGTGTCCTCCCACTGTATTTTGGTGCAAAAGTTTCCCATCACTTTTTCACATGCTACTCAATATCCTGGAAATTGCAATCTGCTAACTTAGATTTAACCTACTGTAATGTCCAGGTCCTCATTGCCAACTGTGAACTGGAATTATGTGGGCTATTTCTAACTCTGTACTTCCAATAGCTAGAAGAGAAAGAAAAATATTCCCTCATTGCTTTTTTTTTAAATTACTTTATTGTTGTTCAATTACAGTTGTCTGCATTTTCTCCCCTCCCCTCCACCCACCCCAGTAGACTAAGTCTCTACAACCAGTAAACCTCGAGGTGTGGGCAATAAAGTTTAGTGGGTGAACCTCATTTGTGGTCCTGTGGATGATGTCACCGTCAAAGACCTCTGGATACCATGTGCTCTTTTCCCAAGTACCCAAGTTAAAAATGCCTATATTCAGGGTTTGCCCACAGAAAAAAGTTTGTCACTATTAAAATCTTTTAGGAATTTAACATTTAGCAATATGAAGTGATGCTGAGAGTTGTACAAAGTGACTCTGGGATTGTATAAAGAAAACTTGTGCAGCAACAGATAACTGTTGGAGGGGATGTGGAGAAAAGGGAACCCTACTGCACTGTTGGTGGGAATGCAAACTGGTGCAGCCACTGTGGAAAGCAGTTTGGAACTTCCTCAGAAAACTAAAAATGGGACTGCCTTTTGACTCAGCAATCCCACTGCTGGGATTATACCCCAAGAGGCCTGAAACACCAATCCAAAAGAACATATGCACCCCAATGTTCACAGCAGCACAATTTACAATAGCCAAGTGCGGGATGCAACCCAAGTGCCCATCAGCAAATGAGTGGATCAAGAAACTATGGTACATTGACACAATGGAATTCTACGCAGCAGAGAGGAAGAAGGAGCTTATACCCTTTGCAACAGCATGGATGGAACTGGAGAGCATTATGAAAAGTGAAATAAGCCAGGCGGTGAGGGACAAATACCATATGATCTCACCTATAACTGGAACCTAATCAACAAAAGAAAAAAGCAAGCAAAACATAACCAGAGACATTGAAATTAAGAACAATCTAACAATAGCCAGAGGAGAGGGGGAGGGGACTGTGGGGAGAAGGGTATTCAGGAACTGCTATAAAGGACACGTGGACAGAACCAAGGGGGAGGGTGGAAGCAAGGGAGGGAGGTGGTTTTGGATGGGGTGAGGCAAGGGGAGGGGAGAAAATGCAGACAACTGTAATTGAACAACAATAAAGTAATTAAAAATACTAAAAAAAAAAAAAGAAAAAGAAAAAAGAAAAGAAAACCTGTGCAGGAAAAGACTAGTTATTAGAAAAATTACTGAACCAGTATATTTGTATATTCCACCCAGCTGTAAATACAAATTGGTGGATTAAATTTCTGTGTGAGTTCTGGCAACTCACTCCCCTTTTATGAACTCCAGTTTCTTCAACTGTAAAATAAGCAGGTTATAAGTGAGGACTCTAAAGTCCCTCCAGGATTGGAAAGATATGTTAAATTATTTTCCGCATCTTTTTCTACTTCCAAAATGATCCTCCTTCTTCTCCATATTAATGTTCTTTTACAATAATTCTCCCTTCTCTCTTCTGGGAAGATTCCCTTCTTTCCACCAAACATACATTGTTAGACTACAAAATTGGCTAATACTATAGACCAGGGATTAGCAAACTACAGCCTATAGCTCAAATAGAGCAGCCATCTGTTTTTGTTAATAAAGTTTTACTAGAACATAGCCACACCCATTAATTTATGTATTGAATGTGGCTGCTTGCATGCTCACAATAGCAGAATTGAATAAGTGCGACAGAAACTGTACGGTTTAGTATCTGTGGAGAATAAAAACTGGGTTCAACCATCTTCCCAGCTTGACTGTAAAAGGGCAGGGACCATACCAGACTTTACCATGAACCTTTCCTCAGTGCTCAGCACCACTTCTGAATGGCTATGCTTACCCATTACTTATTGACTTTAAATTGTACCTGAAAACCTGACTACAGAGTGAGAAGCCTTTGAATGAAAAATATTTGTATTAAGATTAATGAGAAAAATTCTGCTGCACCCCATCCCAACCCGAGACCCGTAAATAATTTCTTACAGGTAGAAAAATACTTCAACTAGACAATGAAAACAGGTTTTTGTAAAGTAATAAACAACAACTCGAGAGTAAATGGAATATAATAAAAGCTTATCGCACTTGAAAGAGGCAGAGGAAAGTCTTGAAAGTGGGTGCATATCAGGGAGGCATTTTTTATAAGGCAGATTTTTCTTTGTGTCCCGTTTTACCCACTAATTTTTCAACCTTTTGGGAGCGTATGCTTATTTTGCATTCCAAACTGGCCTTAAAAATATTATAGCACAGAAAACTGCTTATAAGTCAAAATAAAGGCTAATTTATGAGGCGAGTTTGAAACATGTGGAAATAATGGATGCACCTAACATCTTGAATATCTATAAACAATTTCTGTTACTGGGTATAGAAAGTCAAAGCAAAGCATTTGCATTCATTCCAAGACATTACACAATTCAGATATGTTCCGTGGGATTGCCTTGTACCGGGAAACTATTTTGTTCGAGTAAATTGTGGAATGTATCTTTTTCTGGAATGCTAATGTTGATATATTATTACTTTCTGTGTATTTACTTAGTGCTTTCTGGGGTGAAAACAAAACAAAAGAATCATCTCAAAAGCGGAATAAGTTTCTAGGAACTCTTCCGAAGGCAACTATTCTCTGACAGTCACCATGTAACCGATGACTGACTGACAAATTTAATCCTGATTCTGAGCAAACTGGAAGCTCGAAATTGATTTGGATGGTGCTGTCCTCTGTTGATGAACACACATAGCTCTGTCAGAAACTTAATAACTTTGCTTCTGTTGGAACAAAGCCCAAAACAAGTTGATACGCTACTTGAAGAGGGAAATGAGGGCACGGTAGGGAGAAGAGTTGGCTCCAAAGACCCCCACAGCCCAGTCTTTCCCCCCTCAGGTCCCATCTGTCTACCCAGATGCCATTCCCCTTACTTCCTTGCACCCCTGTGATTCATAGCACTTTTAGTTTTGGAAGTCTCAAAATGGTTTGAAAAAGCAACTTGGATTTCAAACCTTAGTTTAGAGATATTTTTAAAAATCTTTCTAATGTTGGTGAAAAATGCACTCAACTCTTCAATTAGAATTTAAAGATAGCTAAATATTCTTATAGGACTTTTAGCCTATCTCTATTTTTACTTTACATAATAATTACTAGTTTAAGTATCTTTTCTCCTGGAATAAATGCAACTCCTCATGGGAAAGACCTTATTCTTTTTTCATTGCATTATCTTCAATGCTTCACATACACGAGGCACTCCTGTGTCTCTTAAAAACATGAATGCAATGGACGACATTCAGAGAGATGGAAAGCAAGGCTATTTTAAAGATCTCCCTCCTATTCACTTGAAAGTCATTCACTTATATGCATGTTGATCTCCCAAGGAAGAATCTCAATGTGTGGCCAGCATCCTAGATTACCTGGTTTGGTACATGCTAAAATTAACGAGCTTCCAGTTTTAATCATAGCCCATTGTTGGAAATATCATGACTCGAAGACTATCTCATTGCTGTGGTTATCTATATTCTATCTGAAACAATGATTTTACAATCTCTGCATTCATTTCTGTATACAGGATCCAGCAGAAGTAATATCTGCTTGAGTGTGGTTGGTAGGGTAATAATATAGGTGTAATAATTTATAGTTTTAATTTGAACATTTTACCTAAAACGTCACATGGTGTGCTTGAGTGTGATATTGTTATGTTACAGAATGACATGCTTGTGATTTTGTAGTAAAAGAATTTGTAACAGAAAAGGGGTATTATTTGTGCTGGACCCTGTATATGTGGTTTGAAACTCTCCCTGAAACGTCACGTAGATATATTTGATTTTAGGATCCCTTATCCTTACTTTGGGTGGTTACAGCTCATCCTGGGATTCTGGGACATTTGTCAGCTAGGATTATTCTTTAACATAGTACATAATAAACTGACCTTTAGTTTTTAATTTTTGTGCTATTGGGGTTGACTCAGTTATATCACTTGCTTCAACTCTTACCAATTTAGCTTTCATCCCGTAATGTAGGAATTAGACATTCAATGCAGCAATGTAAAAAGTCTTAAGAATCTGAAATTAGCAATACAATAACCCCAAGAGGAGCATTCTTCAATGTTACTTGAATATTTGGAGGTTGTAGGGCATATCTAACATTCATGCCTGTTTTGTTTTTAATAGGAAGTTATTTTTTACACAAATAGTAATAGATTATATGAACAGACAAACCATAGAGAATCTGAATTTATAGCCGTAGTCTTCAAAACACAGAAAGATATCCCGATATCTAAATAAAAATGAAACCTTTGGTATTTGGCAAGAAGACAGAATTCCAGAGATTGCTTTCCTCATCAAAGGAGAACTAATAAGAACTGATGACTGAGACAGGTGGCAGAATTAACTAGACCAACCATCCAATCATACAAGCTGACACAAATCACTTGAATGTACTTTTCAAACTGAAAACACAGGCTCTGAAACCCATCAAAATAAATGTTACAGATGGTTTGGCAAAATGTAATCATGTAGGATGAAAATAATTTCCTTTACTTTCTCAATAAATGTTTTTTTTTAAATTTGATCCTAGAGGTTCTTTTAACTCATAACTCTACTAACCAGAGTTATAAAATTATACCTATGTCATGTATTCCATGATAGCACCTGACAAATACCCACCCACCCACACATTTCTCATTAGAAAGCACGTATATTCATGAAATTGCATTTGAAAGTATTTTGATATTGTAATGTTTGTATGACAGGTTTTACGGATGCTCTCTCCTGGGGTGAGGAGGTGAATGAGAGCGTAATGGTTAAACCTTAACATTGGTGATCTGAACTAGGTCATTGTTCTTCTCTGCAATTAGAGTGTGATAGCATTCCTGACAGGTCTCCTATACTACCAGGAAGAAGGCTGACCCTAGAAGGATCAAATACCCCACCAAATATCATAGTAGTTACAACCCAAATGTACCTAGGTTGAAGGAAGCACACACAGCCTGGTCCACTGTCCCACCTAGACATAGTTGGGCAGGCTACTTCCCTACACAAGAGATGGAAACTATGTGAGTTTTCAACATACATCAACCTGGGAAAAGGGTATTCATTATACCCTTTTACAGGGATCCAAGAGACTTTTAGTAAATTGCTCAAAGTTGCATTATCAGCAAGAAATGAAACTGGGACTCCAACCTAGTGCCTCAAGCCATGATATTTTGCTTTTTTTATGACATTACACATGCTTAACAGCACTCGTGTACTGGTTAACAACTGGGTCTCCAAGGGAAAATGAAAAGGCTCCGATTTGTAGTAAGTTCTCCCATGATGGCCTATTACAAGTTACCAATGCGATGTCATTGAATGCAGACTTGGTAAATGATGCATGGTAGCACACCATTATATCATGTTTGCACCATACAGAGACAATAGACACAAATAACTTCAAGCATGCAGATAATAGTAAAATAATTAGGTGATGAGTTCAAATATTACCTTTGTTTCTAATAATTTATTTCATTGCAAGTTTGTATAATTTAATTTTTTTGCCAGTCCCTTCTTGCCTGCAAAGTTTCTTTTCAGAAATCAGCTGACAGCCTTTTTTAAAAAAAGATTTTATTTATTTATTTTTAGAGAGAGGAGATGGGAGGGAGAAAGAGAGGGAGAGAAATATCAATGTGTGGTTGTCCTTGCGTGCCCCCCTACCAGGGACCTGGCCCACAACCCAGGCAGGTGCCCCGACTGG
>PVJI01017557.1:0-15002 GCA_004026765.1 Micronycteris hirsuta
TCAATCCTATGTTAATTGCTAATGCCCCTAATAAAAACCCTGGCTGGGCAAGCCACGAGGCTTTTTTCCCTATGATAATGGGAGAAAATGCCCGTGACCCTGGCTTCATCTCATAATGTGTCTTTGTGTGTGAATCATTGATGCTTCAGGCCCAAGTCCACCCCACGGCGGATTCTGCGGGCCGGAATCCGCCACAGCAGGACATCCAATGCCTGTCTGAACAGGAAATATTTAAAACCTTCCGGGACAATTTCAACGGACTTCACCCTAAAATTTAATTTATTAATTTTTATCTGAAATTATGGGTCTTCATAGCCACTGGTTGTTTACTAACTATGTTTATAATCTGTATGCTTTGCTACATTTGTAATTTATTCTCCCAAGGTTGTAAAAGGTACCAGCAAGTAACAAACTTTATTAAATTAATCCAGCTTCTAAATTCTCATAAGAAATACAAGGGGAGATATAAAAATTCTTTTCACATGCATGAAGAATCGTAGCCCAGAAAAATCACACGTGTCAGAGCTCAGCTCTGCGTGAAGAAAAATCACTCCCGTGTGGGCTAGCGTAATCCATGCCTGTAGAAAAGGATTTCATAAGAAAAGAGGGGGAGATGTGGCAGTGATTTCCACACGTGTGTAAACACGCAGTCCTGAGAATTTACACGTTTTGAGCACAGCTCCTTGTGAGTCCCGTGTGAGCAAGTGCGGATCATGTCTGTAGAATGGAAATTCTCTAATAGGAATTTGGCAAAGATGTATCTTAAAAAGTTCTGGCTTGCTGAGCCCTGCATATTACTTTAACCTGGTCCTATCTGCCACCGGACCTGAATTTATATCCTAATGTCCTGCTATGAGTAATCCTACCTGTTCTGCTTAATCCCATGAATAATCAATCCAATGTAAATATGTCTTAATGCCTCTAATAAAAGCCTCGGGTAAGCAACCCACGAGGTCTTTCTCCCCAAGATGGGGATGGTGGAGGAGACCCATGGCCACCGGATTCTCACCTCCAAGCGTGTCTCTGGGTAAGACTGATTCATGCGATCGGGGCGGTCCCCCCATGGATTTTGCGGGTCGAAATCCGCGACACCCAACTCTCATCTTAAATGATACATCTTTTACTAATTCCTTATTTTTGAAAAATAAGTTTATTTCATCATTAATCCCATGGCATCTTGTACTAAAGAAAGCCCAGACTTAAGCAGAATCAAAATAAAGATAAAAGATGTGGAGGACTTCTGTGGCAGTGATTTCCACATGCGTGTAAACACGCAGTCCTGAGAATTTACACGTTTTGAGCACAGCTCCGTGTGATTCCCATGTGAGCAAGTGTGGATCATGTCTGTGGAATGGGAACTCTCTAATAGGAATTTGGCAAAGATGTATCTTAAAAAGTTCTGGCTTGCTGACCCCTGCATATTACTTTAACCTGGTCCTGTCTGCCACCGGACCTGAATTTACATCCTAATGCCCTGCTAATGAGTAATCTTACCCCTGTTCTGCTTAATCCCATGAATAATCAATCCAATGTAAATTAATAATGCCCCTGATAAAAACCCTGGCTGGGCAAGCCATGAGGCTTTTTCCTGAGATAGGAGGAATCAGCCACGTAGCCCCGGTCTCTCTTTCCCCGCGTGTCTCGGTATGAGATTCATACACGCATTGGGTCACGGTCACCCACAGGTATCGGCGGGTCCGATTTACCCCGTGACAGACTTCCAGCCAAGAAGGAGGCTTAGGTAGACGCACTGTGCCTCCTCATACAACCAAAAGAGGAAAAACAACAATTTAAAAAACAAAAACAGCCAGATCTAACAGAAAATTGAACTGAATGGAAGTCTGACAATCAAGGAGTTAAAGAAGACATGTTCATCCAGACTGGTAAGCCGGGCGGAACAGGACGGAGAGCACGTGGGGAGACTGTGGTTTGTGGAGTGGTACTGGCAACACTGCAGCTCCCTGGAGAGACCCACGGCAGGCACATTCAGCAAAACCCGCAGCTAGCTGACATGGACCCGGCGGGGCTGAGACTGGTGGACTGAGTGGTCCCTCATTCACGCACGGATAAACTGGGAGAAAATGCTGGGGAGCAGAGCAGACCTTGCAACCCACCATCGAGGGGAAATAAAGCCTCAAACCACTGATTGAAAACACCTGTGGGGATTGAGGCGGCGGCAGGAGGAACTCCCGGCCTCACAGGAGAGCTCATTGTAGAGACCCACCCACCCACCCCAGAGCCAGCACAGAAGGGCCTAACTTGATTGTGGGTAGCCAGGGAAGTGCGGAGAGCGAAGCAAGTGCCATTGCTCTTTCAGGCCCCACCCCTACAGGCAATGTCACAACACAGTGACATGGGTTACCCTGCCCTGGTGAACACCTAAGGCTCCGCCCCTTAAAGTAACAGGCACACCGAGGCAAAAATATGGCCCAAATGAAAGAACAGATCAAAGCTCCAGAAAAAAATACAACTAAGTGATGAAGAGATAGCCAACTATTCAGATGCACAGTTCAAAACACTGGTAATCAGGATGCTCACAGAATTGGATGAAAGTTGGTTACAATTAATTGAACAAATGAAGGATACACTAAAGGAAATGAGGGGAAATGTGCAGGGAACCAATAGGGATGAGAAGGAAACTGGGACTTAAATCAACAGAGTGTACCAGGGGGGGGGGAAACATTCAATCAGAAAAGAATGAAGAAACAAGAATTCAAAAAAAGGAGAGGCTTAGGAACCTCCAGGACATCTTTAAACATCCCAACATCTGAGTCACAGGGGTGCCAGAAGGAGAAGAGGAAGACCAAGGGATTGAAAACTTATTTGAACAAATAATGATGGAGAACTTCCCCAAGCTGGTGAAGGAAATAGACTTACAGGAAGTCCAGGAAACTCAGAGAATCCCAAAGAAGTTGGACCCAAAGAAGTTGGACCCAAAGAGGAGCACACCAAGGCACATCATAATTACATTACCCAAGATTAAAAATAAGGAGAGAATCTTACAAGCAGCAAGAGAAAAGGAGACAGTTACCTACAAAGGAATTCCCATAAGACTGTCAGCTGATTTCTCAAAAGAGACCTTGCAGGCAAGAAGGGGCTGGAGAGAAGTTTACCAAGTCATGAAAGGCGAGGACCTACATCCAAGATTACTCTATCTAGCAAAACTTTCATTTGGAATGGAAGGGCAGATAAAGTGCTTCTCAGATAAGGTCAAGTTCGAGGAGTTCATCATCACCAAGCCCTTATTATATGAGATGTTAAAGGGATTTATATAAGGCATGGAGGGATATCAACAGGGGAGTAGGAGGGGGAGAAAGGAGGAAAAAAGTACAGAGAATAAGTAGCATAAGCCGTAGGTAGAAAACGGACAGGGGGAGGTTAAGAATAGTATAGGAAATGTAGAAGCCAAAGAACTTATGTTTATGACCCATGAACAAAAACTAAAGGGCAGGGAATGGGTGTGGGACAGAGAGAATTAAAGGGGGGGAAATAGGACAACTGTAATAGCATAATCAATAAAATATTTAAAAAAGATGAAAAAGGTGTGGGATACTGGTAGAATGATAAAACTGATCTGAGAAAAGAACCAGTATGGCTCAAAATAGCAAAAATCAACTATCATGCACCTCTTAATGACAGGAAGCCATACCATCTATAATCTGCTAAAGTCATTAAACTGAGTATGATCAAATTCTAAATCTAGCTGGTCTAGACCATCAAAGCTGAGATGCTGATTTCATGGAATGCTCATAAAACAAAAGCTAAACCGGGTATAAATCTTTATATACAGGGTGGGGCAAAAGCAGGTTTATAGTTGTGAGTACACAAAACACAGGGTTTATTTTTGTATTATTATTTATTAATTATTGTATTATTTTCCATACAAACTATAAACTTACTTTTGCTCCACCCTGTGTGTGTATATGTGTGTGTTACATATATGTTATACATGTATATATAACTTTAGATATATCTTTATGTTATATATAAAATATTCATATAGAAATATTTTAAATATCTATTTATAAAATATATATAATAAATATATAAAATATATATTTATATATCTTTATATATAAAGTTATATATAGTTATATATAACATATATGTTTTATACATATATAACTATATAACTTATCTATGTTATATATATATGACTTTTTGAATAAACTCAAATATCTGAGGTAGTGTATACTTTTTGCTTTTTTATATATAACTATATATAACTTATCTATGTTATATGTATATGAAACTTTTTGAATAAACTCAAATATATGTGAGGTAGTGTATACTTTTTGCTGTTTTGGTCACAGGCAATATCTCAAGTATTAAGTCCTATGGAGAATTTTTTTTAATGAATGTAACTTGGACATAGAAAAAGTTGGAAAAATACCATTACCCTATGGTAACAGTTGTAACTGAGTAGAAAGACAGCTAGAACGCAGAAGTATCAGCCATGTCAGAAACAGATTCTCCAACCAAGTATGATGAGGTCTTAGGAACCACACAGTGGATTGTAGGGGACTGAAACCCATTCATAGTTAATGCAGGGCTGCAAGTAGAAAGTAAAGAAGCAGGTGGAAAAATCATCTGCAAAGTGTTGAAACAGCCAGACAGGCCTGTAGACAGGTTTAGGAGGCAAAGCCTAATGCCCTAGTTGTCAGACTTCATTATGCATAAGAATCACCTGGATGGTTTGCTAAAGTGAAGATGTTGCATCCAATCCCAGAGTTTCTAGTAGGTCTAGGGAAGAGTCTGAAAATTTGAACATTAGTTGGGCCCTGCGCTCCCAGAAAACAGTGATGGTTGAGAAATATCACTAAACTTGTGTTTCCCTAACTGCCCCCACCTTTGTGTGTTCTGAGAAATAGCTTCTTGCAAAGAATCACTCTTTTCCATGTGATAGAAAAGACTCACTGTCCACATTTTCTCATCTCTCACACAGATTTGCAGATAATTCTTGTTTACTTGTGACAAGGCCAAACACAAAGCTTCCAACTTTCTGTTCTTTTCTCATGAATAATTAGCTATGATTAGATCTGTTTGTCCCCCTGACACTAGCTATACACAGAAATAAACTCCTGTTAAGCTGGCTGAGACATCTCCTGATTGCAAAACAATCACAAATGTAATTCATTCCTTTTGCATGCAGCTTGTTTTGCTCTCACTACCAAAGTGTAAGACAAAACTAACCTGCTGCGGTACTCTGACCCTCAGGTGTCAGTGCTTACATGATTTCAGTGGGCTGAATGAAATCAATCTCCTTACTTGTTTGTTTGTTTGTTTTTGGCCTATGACAGGCCGAAATTTCACAATTCTAAGTAGTACCCAGAAGATGCCTATGCTGCTGCCCTGGGCAGCTCACTTTGGAAACCGCCTTCTAATGCAATTAGAGGCAATTGGCAGAATATGTATTCACACTATGAAGCCAAAGGAAAGCTGTTAAGTACTGAAGCTGGTAAGAAATTGGGCTAAGTAACAATTTTTCTCAGGTGAAAATTAGTTCTAAAATGGGAGGAAATGCACCTCCTAGCATGTGGTGGATTAAGAGTGAGGTTCCTTTTCAGACTGACTTTACTGCCTTTCTCTCACCTGGTTAAAGAGCCACCCCCAAAAGTAGTGTGATCCCTGCGCATGAAAAGGCTCCAGGCCTGGAAGTCTGGAGAAATTGAAGAAGGGAAAGGATCCTTCCAAATGCAGTAAGTAATCCTGGTCTTAAAGCATTCACTTTATGCCTCCTGTGTTATCCTTACCAAAGTCGTTAAATCACTGCAATATATTCCTTGTTTAGGAAGTTCTTATTATATAGTTCTCAGATTTGAACCACATTTCCACTTTGTCTCAGATAAAGACGAAAAACAAAGGAGCTCTAAACTCTATTTTAACTCAAGGAAACAAAGATGAAAATGTCTAATAGAATTCATGTTTTAAACATTGCCTCCATACTCAACTTCCTTGTCAGTAAAGCTAACAATTTGGGTGCTGTTTCTTACAAGGGCAGTGTAGGCATGCTCTCGCATTACAAGCCTTGTAGCATGACATTTCTATCTTTGGCCGGGCGTTAATGATGTTCCATGCTGACCCTCTTGTGTGAAGGCAGAGCTGGAGAGCACAGCTTTGATAGCAGTGTTTACATTAATGTTTGATAAGCATCTGTCAGCTCCTAGCACTCTACAAGCCTCGGAACACAAAAGAAGCCAGGGAACCCTGGAGTTTTTGCCACCTGAAAGCATAATCTGGTGTGTTTGCTGAATTTCAAATCAGCACTGAGATTGTTCTCTTTGTAGCTTGGGTTGTAATTTATGTATTATTTACTCAAAAAAATAGAAAAAAGAATAAAAGACAATTACTTTTTCTAAAATGCGTTTTGGCTATGGAGGACAAAATTCTTTTAATGTGTACTTATCTTGCTATGTTTTGTGTGGCCCCACTGGACATAAAATATCAGACAGATTGAAGTATATTTGACTTGTTAAACCGAGTTTTAAGAATATTTACTGTGTTTCTTTCCCCTTCTCCAAATCATAATGCATTTATCCCTTGAAAGAAAAGATAGTGCTTAGGAAAGATTTTTGTGTGTATTAATGTAGACAATGCAGAAAAAAATTGCACATATTAATTGGCTTTAAATTTTTTGAGACCCCCTCCATACCTTTATTTTGGCAATGATTTGTGTGCTCTTTGTTCAGTAATTTATTACTCCTAATATAGGACTAGAGACAACTTTTTGTTTTTGACATTTGAGAGATAAAAAAGTTAAAATTTTTGTCATGCCAGAATAGCAACTTTATCTCTTAAAATAATGTCTCTGCAAATTTAGTGGCATTTCTGCCACAGAGAAATGAATAAAGTAGCTTACTGGTATCTGGTATCCTATAAATAATGGATATGATTATAAATTATTATTGCAGTGAATTGAATATAATGTTGTCCATATAAAATCATGTATATAAATATGCTTTCATTAATGTGAAAGTCCCTCAAAAATAAAATAGGGAAATATTGAAAAAAAGGACAAGAATCTAACTAACTTCAGATGTCACTCATCTTTCCTGCTGATAAGTTGTGGTATATTGACTGACTTGTGTGATCTCTCTCAGTTTGATAGAATTGTTTGAATTTCTGGATCAAGCTATTCTATTTTTTTTAAAGATTTTATTTATTTATTTTTAGATAAAAGGGAACGGGAGGGAGAAAGACATGGGGAGAAACATCAATGTGTGGTTGCATCTCACGTGGCCCCCCTGGGGACCTGGCCTGCAACCCAGGCATGTGCCCTGACTGGGAATCGAACTGGCGACCCCTTGGTTTGCAGCCCATGCTCAGTCCACTGAGCTACACCAGCCAGGGCTGGTTCAGGCTATTCTTGAAACCAGTGCTATCTCCTAGATTTCTCACCTACATGAGCCAATACATTCTTTAAAATACAGCAATTGCCAAAACAGTTATTCCTAGACTGAGACTGTTATTAATTTGCAACTTAAAGACTTGTGAATAATATATCATTTTCTTTTTAAGATGAATTCACCAACATAATATTATTAGATATTAAATTTATTTTTTCTTTTCTATAAAAAGAGGGAACATTCATTCTCTCTTTTTATTTTGGTTTGGATTTCCATAACTATATGTTAGAATTGGTCATTTATAGTCTTAAAATATTTTTAATGTTGAATATACCTTTGTAAATTATTAAATTAACATTCTACTTCTGAACTGACTTTTCTGAGTGGGTCTGTCTAAGCCAGGAATATGCTTCCTTGGTATCTCTCTCACACACACACATTCTAGTACACAGGAAAGCTATCATAGAAAATTAATTCCAATTAATAAATTGGAATTCTATTTTTATAAATTACTCCTATGAGCAAGATTTATGGCTACATACCATTGGAAGTTACCTTCATATTAGATCAATAGGACAACATCAGAACAGTGTGTTAAATATTGAGGAAAGATGAGATAATGGATGCAAATAACAGAAATGTTATAATAATTCATGATTGATATTATTAGAGAAAATAAAGAAGAGGAAATAATTGTAAAGCATCTTGAAAATGTATATGTATGCTAAGAATAGATAAATATTTTGACTTGGAAAATGATGAATGACTAGGTTTCTTAGATTGAGTAGAGATGAAAATAAATCACTGCCATCAAAGAACTTATGTGAAGAAAGAAAGCTAATACACATGAATCCACTTAAAATATTTAATGCTGCATTGAGTAGAATTCCCTAAAAGAGGAAATAGTTTATAGAAGTAGATATCAATAATATACAGAAGAGACTAAAGAGAAAGAAATAGAAAATGACCAGGTTTAAAATGAAGATTTAGATAAGCAAAGATGAAATGCAAGGACAACTGAATACAACAGCTGAAGAAAGAGCATGGAGTCTGAATCAGTACAGCAGGTAGGTCTCACTGAGGTTGCTGCTATGCATCAAGGAAGAAACAAAAAAATACCTTTTTCTTTACTTGAGAATTTGACTAAATTAACGGTGTACAATATATCGCTTTCTTATGTGAAGAAGAACCTTTACCTCTCACCATGGGAAATGTAGCCCAATGTTTCACGTTTAAAAGCTCCAGTGGAACGTGGGACAGCAAGCAGGCCCCATGTGTGTAAAAACAGAATTTCCTGTGGGTGAATCAGAATGGCACATTTCCTAGAGCTAAGTCTTGCTCCTGCTAAAAATCTCTCTCACCCTGGATCAAAAGAACATATGCAAATGCATGTCTAGCTTCCTTAGACCAGTGCTAATCCTTTCCAGTTCAGCCCAGACCTGTAGTCTTTCTATTTGCATACCTCTCCTTTGATGTGCCTTCCTGTCTATCACCTAATGTGAACCTATGTTGAGTAAATGAAGACCAGTCTGAGGTAATGTACCCAGGAAAAACAATAAAAGCCTATCAAGTCAGGGCCCAGGGTGCTTTCTCCTCTGGAGAGAGTGGCCGAGGCATTCTGGCCTGCTCCTGGGTGCCTGCCCCTGGGCCCCCGCTTCCTCCACTGTCCCTCACTCACTCCGACTGCTCTCGGGCCCTCTCCGGTCCACTCATGCGCCCCCTTGCTCTCTCTCTAGCCCACTCCTGGACCCTTGCTCTCCAGCCCATTCTTGGGCATTTCCTCTTGGCCTCTCTCTGAGGTTGCGTAGTCCTGGCTCTTCTAGTCTTATGTACTCCGTGTGAATTTATTCACATGTTTGCCATAGCATACAAATTCTGCGGGACGGGATTCGCGACACTTATGTATTACATGGGAGTTTTAAATGGGTTGCTTTAAACTCAAGAATGAAAGAGCTGATGTACAAATATCCTGCTAAGGGAAAGAGCTTGAAAGTTTTCTGTGGTCTGACATAGTAACATAACCAGCGAAGAATGAGGAGGAGGAGTTGGGAGCATAAGAAAGGTTTGGATAGAAAATCAAGGATAACATTAAGCAGGGTTTTAGGCACGATACAATTTTGGGTCATACTCCAGTATTAAGGCACTGGAGAGTATAAACTAAGGTGTTAACATCTTATTTACATGCTAAGAAAATAACATGTATTATATAAAGAGTCAATCAAAGAGTGGTAGTACTATATATGTTAAGTAAAGAATTGATTAAAGAGTCAAAGTGTGGGAATGAGGTCAGCTTGAAGTTCAGTGCTATAGTCCTGGAAAAAGATGTGAATGGGGTAGTCAGGAGCCCCAGCAACACATAATATAAATGCTGGATAAGTTGGTGGTGGGTGTTTTGGGATGAATCAACAGCACTCAGTGATTTATTTGGATGGAGGATGAAGGAGAAGAAATCATCGAGGATAACCTGCAGGTTTTTTAGTTTAGTAACCGGGTAACTTTTGGGTGTTGAGCTGCAAAGTAATTACTGCAAAGAACGAGATATAATTTTGATCAGTTCCAGACCTTTTAAGAGATTTTAAAATAAACACACTTAATTGTCAGTCAAAGTAATGTGCATGATATTGAAAGAAGGGAATACAGATTCAGAAAAACTTAAAAGAAGGTTTTCACAGCAAAAGCATTGGGGAATAAGACCTGGATCAAGCCTGTGGATGGAAGAGGGAATTCCACAGAAAGAGTGGCTGTCCAAGGCACATCTGACAGTGACCAGAGCATAGAGGGATGGGAATAACTGGGGGAAGAAGGGAAAGGGTCAAGTTAAGGAATGTGTGTAAAGGACCCACGGAGAGGACAACAGGGTTAGAGAGAGGACTGAATGTGGGGGTGGGGTGGACAGGGCAGGGGAGAGTGATGGGGGGAAAATGGGAACAACTGTAATTGAACAACAATAAAAAACTAAAAATGAAAAATAAGTTCCAGAAAGGTTAACAATAATTTCTTCCCTATAATTTACTTAGAGGACTAATGATTTCTCTGAAGTCATTTGGCAAATTTAACCTTTGGAAAGTCATTCCCCTTCAGCTAACAGTTTCCTTAACCTAATGAGAGGGTAGAGAGGAGCTAGGCCTCATCGAATACTAGACAGATTTAGTTTCTGAACTAAATGATAAATTTAGTCTCTTCTTGTGTGTTAGTGGAAAGAAATCACATACCTTGAGCAAGTCTATAAAAAAATATAAGATTAATAGCTGAAATTTACTCTCTGATATTAAATTGGGGATTTTAAGGATGATTTCTGAAAGCAATTGTAATACAATGTATGTGAATAAATTGACAACATGTCAATGAAGTTTAAGACAAAATTTTTTCTAAAATGCTGAAATTGTTGCTAGAGGGCCAAGTGTAGATTTTTGTAATATGATTATACATATGATTTAAATTTTGATATTACAAATTACCTCTGATAGGACTTAACTGAGAAAAGACTGATCTGAATTATAAAAGCCTACAAAAATATTTAAGGTGAAATTATAGTGTATGAAGAATTATTATATTACTTCAGTGTTAATATAATTATTCAAAATTAAAAATTGGCTATACACTCTATCCTGAAACTGTGTTTAACAAGTTGAAAGGGATAATTTTAAGTTAGTACATAGCACTATCAGCAGATATTTTAGAATGTAGAAATTATTTTCCAAGTGCATTGGAAAAACAGGTTTCCTATAAAAGATGAACATTCACTTCTAAATAAATTTATAGATCAACAAGAAGCTTGTTTTCTATAAAAATAAGTAAATATTATTTTCCTAGTTTCCTCAGATACACCCACTTTCAAGTCACTAGAATTTGTATTTAATTCTTTTTTCCCACTCTTTTTTTAAAAATAATTTATTTATTTTCAGAGAGAGGAGAAGGGAGGGAGAAAGAGAGAGAGAGTAACATCAGTGTGTGGTTGCCTCTCACAGACCCCCAACTGGGGACCTGGCCCAAAACCCAGGCATGTGCCCTGACTGGGAATTGAGCCAACAACATTTTGGTTCACGGGCTGGCACTCTATCCACTGAGCCACACCAGCCAGGGCATGTATTCACCAATTCTTATATAAATTATCATTTAATAGTTTACTAAATGTGTATACTTGTAAAAGCAGAAGGAAATATATAATTTTCTTATTGAAGTCTTTTCTGTTCAAATATAGTAAAGCTTAAATGTAAATCAGTTTTTAAATTGGTATTAAAATAAAATGTTAACTTAAAATTAGAAACAATGAACACCTTTTATTTGACATATTACTTTAATACTTTTAATCAGCTAAAAATATCTTTATTTTCATATTCAAGGGTAATAATTTATGTATATGGTTTTGTATATTTCTAACATCAGTTCAACTTTTTTTTGTACTAGCACATTAGAATACATGCAGACAAACCCAACAGGAAATTTTAAATAGTCTACATTATTTTTCCTGGAAGAATAAAGAGTAAAATACTAATTGATATTTGTTCTACAGCTGTGAAATAAATTGTGCATTATATGATATACAACTAGCTTAGAGTAACAAAATCTAGAAGGGGTAATCTC
Organism: Micronycteris hirsuta; assembly: GCA_004026765.1. Classification (NCBI taxonomy): domain Eukaryota; kingdom Metazoa; phylum Chordata; class Mammalia; order Chiroptera; family Phyllostomidae; genus Micronycteris; species Micronycteris hirsuta. Next base: position 11,931 of record PVJI01017557.1, read on the forward strand.
TAATAGCTCTAAGCAGATATAATTTTTCTATATAGATGTGTACAGTGTGGGGCAATTAGTTTTACAGTTGTTCCCACGGAAAATAATACAATAATTAATAAGTAATACTACAAAAATGAGTTCTGTGTTTTATGTATTCAAAACTGTAAATGTACTTTTGCCAACGCTAAATATGTATATTATGTGTAGACATGTGTTTATCAAAATATATAGATATTCATGCTACTATTCATAAAAGACACTGTCTTTCTCCAGGTATGTATTATTTCTAATAGAAATTTTACTTATGAAAACTTAGGCCATTTTAGAGTATCATTTATAACACTATTTTAAAATGCTAAAAAGCAAAAGCAGTGCAGAAATGCACTAAACAAAATTCAGTATTATGGCCTTCAAAATATTCCATTTTTTAAATTTGATATTGCAAATATCTAGAAACTTCTTATATCATTACTTTGTTCCTTATAATTGTGTTTGCCTCTGAAAAGTATTAAGTCAAGCCCTGGCTGGATAGCTCAGTTGGTTGGGGTGTCATCCTGATGCACCCGGGGGTTCAATCCCAATCAGGACACATGCAAGAGGCAACCAGTGAGTGCACAGCTAGGCGGAACAACAAATTGATATCTCTCCCTCTACCCCTTTCTATCTCCCTTCCTCTCTCTCTCTATAAAATCAATAAATTTTAAAAAATAAAGAGTGAAAAAGTATTAACCCAAGAAATCTCCAGGAATACTGCTGGAGAGCTGACATACCTAAATGCCTTCAATATACCATGACATTTCCCTGAACAAACACTGACATTGCCTCCATTACCCATAGGAAGCCTAGCCTTCTTTACAATCAAGCAAGTTTCTGAGGAAAGTGGTCTTTGCCAACACCTCCAACTGTAGTTCCTCATCACTCTGTAGCATACCACACCACAGGACAATCAGCCATTGGAGCCAATCTCAGTTTTCTCTCTTTGCTCATGCTAATCCCTCCACCCGAAATTTTCTCCCCATTGGTAAACTCACTTCATTGTTGTGAATGCATTTGGGTACTATCTTCTCTGGAACTGTTTGCTAATATCTTTGTCTCATCGCTTTTCTGTGCTTGATTTTCCTCCGCTTTCATTACATCCTATTTTACTACTGAGAATATAGTACATGCATCTCTTTTTATTAATATACTCCATCTATTGTGCAGTTGTAGGTTTGAAAAATGGAGTCGAAAATATAGAGTTCTCATATATCCTCTTACCCTCCCCCTAGTTTCCCTTAATATCTTTCATTTGAGTAGTACATCTGTTACAAGTGATAAGCCAATATTGATATATTACCAATATTGTCACTGGTTACATTAGGCTCTGTCTTTGTGTTACACATGCTATGGGTTTTGGCAAAGATATAATATCATGTATTCACAGGGTAATATAGGTTAATCTTATCACCCTAAAAATCCCTTGTTCATCCTTCCCTCTGCATGGTATCAGTCTTGCTGTCTCTATAGTTATATCTTTTCCAGAATGTCATATATTTGGAATCATACTGTATGTTGCCTTTTCTGATTGGTTTCTTTCATTTAGCAATATGCACTTAAAATCCCTCCACGTCTTTTTATGGCATAATAGCTCCTTTCTTTTTATTGGTGAATGACATTTAAATTTATGGATAAATCACAATTTGTTTATACATTTGTCTGTTGAAGGGCATTCTGATTGCTTCCAGGGTTGGTAATTATGAATTCGTGTGCAGGATTTTGTGTGGACATAAGTTTTTAACTCATTTGAGTAAATACCAAGGAGTGCAAATGCTGAATCATGTGGTAAGAGTATAAGTTTTGTAAGAAATTGTCAAACTCACTTCCTAAGATGGCGGCATAGGTGAAGGCGCTGTACAGTCTCGCACAACCAAACAAGGAAAAAAATCAGAAATTTATACAACCAAAAGCAGCCAGATCTGACAGAAAATCGTATTGAGAGGAAGTCCGACAACCAAGGAATTAAAGAAGATACATTTGTCCAGTCTGGTGAGCCAGGAGGAGCAGGGCGGAGGGAGAGCACTCAGGGACCCTGCGGCGAGCTGGTGAGCAGACAGCAAGACCCCAGCGAGCTGGTGAGCAGGACCCTGATTGGAGGGGCGGTTCCCGCAGGGCTGCAGCACACCAAGACGGGGGTGCCTGACTGAAGCGCAGCCAGCGCCCGGCTCATCTGGACCCAGCGGGCCGACACTGGTGGTCCGGGCAGGTCCGCATTCGTGGGCAGACGGACCGGGAGAGAAAGCAGGGTGCAACCCATCGGCGCAGATTGAGAGCACCTGTGGGGGTGGAGACCGCGGCGGGAGGAACTCCCGGCCTCACAGGAGAGTTCATTGGGGAGACCCACGGGGGATTGGAACTGTGCAGCCTGTCCAGCGACCCCGGAGCGACCCCCGGAGCCAGCACAGAGGGGCTCGAATTGCTTGCAGGAGGCGGGATGGGGCGGAGAGTGGAGAAGGTGCCATTGTGTGCTCAGGTCCCGCCCCCACAGGCTACGTCCCAGCACAACTACCATGAGCTTCCCTGCACAGCGGATCCTCAAGACTCGGCCCCCCTTACAGTAACAGGCTCACCGAGGGAAAAAATGGCCCAAAGAAAGGAACAGATTAAAGCTCCAGAGCTAACCGACCAAGAGATAGCCAACCTTTCAGGTGCACAGTTTAAAACCCTTGTAATAAGGATGCTTTCAGAATTTGACAAAAAATTATCAAAATTGCTGGAACAAATGAGAGATCTGCAGGGAACCAATAGAGATAAGAATGAAACTGGAACTCAAATCAACAGAGTGGACCAGCAGAAAGAAAAAAACATCCAACCATAAAAGAATGAAGAAACAAGAATTCAAAACACGGAGGAGGGGCCCAGAAACCTCCGGGACATCTGTAAACGGCCCAACATACGGATCATAGGGCTGCCAGAAGGAGAAGAAGAAATCCTAGGAATTGAAAACTTATTTGAACACATAATGATGGAGAATTTCCCGAAGCTGGCGAAGGAAATAGACTTTCGGGAAGTCCAGGAAGCTCAGAGAGTCCCAAAGAAGTTGGATCCAAAGAA
>PVJI01017557.1:15102-35433 GCA_004026765.1 Micronycteris hirsuta
GAAGGGGCTGGACAGAGGTGTTCCAAGTCATGAAAGGCAAGGACCTACATCCAAGAATACTCTATCCAGCAAAGATTTCATTTAGAATGGAAGGGCAGATTAAGTGCTTCTCAGATAAGGTCAAGTTCAAGAAGTTCATCACCACCCAGCCTTTATTGTATGAAATGTTAAAGGGAGTTATATGAGGTATGGAGGAATAACAACAGGGGAGTGGTAGGGAGAGAGGGTGGGAATGGGGCACAGAACAAGTAGCATAAATGGGAGGTAGACAACAGATGGGGGAGGTTAGAATAGTATAGCAAGTGCAGGAACAGAAGGACTTATGTGTATGACCTATGGACAAAACTAAAGGGAGGGGAAAGGTGGGGTAAGGGGGTGGGGACGAGAAGGGGGGGAAGTGGGACAACTGTAACAACATAATCAATAAAATATAGTTTAAAAAAAATTGTCAAACTCTTTGAAAGTGAATGTACCATTTGCATTTTCATCCATAATGATCGAGAAATTCTGTTTCACCACATCTTTACCAGTATTTGGCATTTTCAGTGTTTTTTTTTTAATTTTATTTTTTATTTTAGAGAGAGGGGAGACAGGGGAGAAAGAGAGGGCAGGATACATTGATGTGAGAGAAAAACATCCATACGCGCCCTGACTAGGGACTGAACCTGCAACCCAGGCATGTACCCCGACTGGGAATTGAACCAGTGACCTTTCGGTTTGCTCTACTACATCCAACCTAGCCACACTAGTAGGGGCAGTGTTTTTTTTTTGGCTACCCTAATAAATATATAGTGTTATTTCATTATACTTTCAACTTTCATACACTTAATTGCCATCTGTATTTTAATTGAATTTTCTTTGGTGAGGTGTCTGTTCAGATCTTTTGCCTATTTTTCAATTGCAATGGTTGTTTTCTGATGGGTGAGTTTTAAGAGTTCTTTCTGTATTTCAGATATCAGTTCTTTATCAGATATGTGTTTAACAAAAATTTTTCTCCCAGTCATTGGTCTTTCATTGCCTTAACAGTGTCTTTCACAGAGCTGAACTTTTTACTTTTAATTAAACATAACTTATTTTTTCTTCCAAGTATCATACTTTAAGTGTTACATTTAACAAATCATTGTCATATCCAAGGCCATTTATATTTTCTCCTGTTATCTTCAGGGAATTTTATGGTTTCGCACTTTACATTTAGATTTAGAATCCATTTTGAGTTAATATTTGTTAAAGTATAAGGTTTCAATCTAGATTTATATTTTTGTATGTAGATATTCAGTTGTTCTAGCATTATTTGTGGAAAATATTATCCTTTCTTGACTGAATTGCCTTTGCTCCTTTGTCAAAGATGAGATGACTGTTCTTTGGTATGATTGGTATGTATCTCTTTTGGGGCTTGTTTTATTTTTCCGTTAATCTGCCTATCCTTTCACCAATACCACACTGTCTTGATGATGTAGTTTTAAACTATGCGTTGAAGTTGGGTAGTGTTAGTGCTTCAACTATGTTCTTCTCATTTAGTACTCTTTTGTCTTTCTTGGGTCTTTTGCCTTTATGTGAAACTTTAGAATCAGTTTGTCAATGTCAAACCTATTTGCAGTGATTTGGATTGAGATTGTATTGAATCTTTAGACCACGTTGGGGAGAACTGATGTACATGGAATATCCTTCATTTCTTTAGATATTCCTTGTCTTTTTGTTTTGTCATTAGAGTTGTTTTTTTCTTTTTTTTTTTTTTTTTTTTGGTAAATTTTCTCATAGAAGTTTTGTACATATTTTGTTAGGTTTATACTTATATCCTTCAAACGTTATAATTGCTTATTAGTTCAAGTAGATATTTTTTGCTTGAATCTTTGAGATTTCTGCACAGTCATATCATCTGTAAATAATACTGTTTTATTTCTTTCTTCCTTCTATTTTATTGTGTTACTGCATTTTCCCAAACTTCTAGCACAATGTTAAAAAGGAGTGGTGAAAATATATCTTTCCCTTTTTCCTTACCTTAACAGGAAAACATCTACTTTCTCACCATTTAGTTTGATATTTGCTTAGGTTTGCTTTAGATTTCATCTAATAAACTGAGGAAGTCCCCCTCTGTTCTTAGTTTGCTAAGTTTTATTATAAATGGATGTTGAATATTTTTAGTTCTTTTTTTTATCTATTCATTTCATCACATTTTTTTTCTTTTTTAGCCTATTGATTGATGGATTACCCTAACTGAGTTTTAAATGTTAAGCCAGCCTTGCATATGTGGAATAAATACCACTTGGCTTGGTATATAATTCTTTTTGTACATGCTGGATGCAATTTACAAAGATTTTGTTGAGGATTTTTGCATCTGCATTCATGAGATAATATAGAGTTTTCTTTACTTGTAACATTTGTCTGATTTTGGTAATAAGGTAATTCTACCTGCATAGGATGAATTTAGAATATTTCTTCTGCTTTAATCTTCTGGAAAATATTGTAGATGTTAGGTAAATTCTTCCTTTAATGTCTGGTAGAATTCACCAGTGAGCTCATATGGACCTGTTGCTTTCTGTTTTGAAAGGTTATTAATTATTTATTAAATCGTTTAAATAGATATAGCCCTATTTATATTTTCTATTTCCCTTGTGTAAGTGTTGGTGGAATGTGTCTTTCAAGAACTTGGTCCATTTTATCTAGGTTATCAAATCTGTGGACATAGAGTATAATGGCAATGGCATTAGAAATGATAGCCGCTCTGCTCCTTTATTTTGATATTAATAATTTGTGTCTTCTCTTTGTTTAGATCTAACCTAGCTAGAGATTTATCAATTCTATTGATCATTTCAAAGTACCAGCTTTTGTTTTCATCGGTCTTCACTATTGATTTCCTGTTTACAATTTCATTGATTTCTATTCTAATTTTTATTATTTCTTTTCTTCCACTTACTTTGAATGTATTTGCTCTTTTTCTAGTTTCCTAAAATGTAAGCTCAAATGATTAATTTCATATCTACTTCTTTTCTATTATAGCATTTGTTGTTATAAATTTTTCTTTTAGCATTAATTTTATGCATCTCATAATATTTTTATTTACTTTGAAATATTTTAAAAACCTTTATTGATACTTCTCTTTGACCCATTGTTATTTAAAAATGCGTTTTTTAATATCCAAGTATTCTGGGGTTTTCCTGTCACTAATTTCAAGTTTAATACCCTTTGTTATCCCAGGTGATCTTCTTTACTTTGAATTCTGCTTTGTTTGAAATTATTATAGCTATTCCAACTTTCTTTTGGTTCCTGTTAGTATGGTATATCTTTCTTTGTCCCTGTAGTTTTAATCTGTGTCTTCATATTTACAATAGTTTTCTTATAACTAACATACAGTTGGGTCTGGTATCTTTTATCCATCTGTCTTTCATTGTATTTAGGTTGTTGATATCCGTAACAATTGTTGTAGTTAGATTAACCATATTGTTGTAGTTTTCTGTCCATTGTCCTTATTCATTTCTTTAATCTTTCACTTTTTTTTGACCTTCTTTGATTTTGAGCATTTTAAAAGATTTCATTTATTTTCTCCCCTCTTAGCACATCAATTTTATTGTTTGGATGGTTGTTAATGAGTTTGCAATACACATTTACAAATAAATAGCTTTTTTCTTCAATACTTAAAACATTTTACTTCACTCACTTTTGGTTTGTATAATTCCTGATATGAAGTCAAGTGTAATTCTTACCCTTTATCCTCTACAGGCAAGATCCATTCCCGACACCCCACTCCCAACTTCTTAAAGATTTTCTCATTGTCTTTAAGTTTTTGAAGTTTGAATGTGATGTGCTTGTATGTAGATTTGGAAGAATTGCTTCCTGCTTGTTGTTTTCTGAGATTTCTGGGTCTGTGGTTTGGTGTCAACTAGTAATTTTAGAAAATTTTTAGTCATGATTGCTTCAAATATGTCTCCTGTTTCTTTCTCTTTTCCTTCTGGAATTCCCATTCTGAGTGTGTTACTATCCATTTGGGGATATTCTGGTCAGTTTTTTTACTTTATTTATTTATTTATTTAGCATTTATATTTTGGGAGATTATATTCAAATTTCTTCTTGAAGAGGAGAAGTTTTCTGATTCTTTCCTTGGCTGTGTTTAGCATGTTAATGAGGCCATCAAAGACATTCTTCATTTTCATTACAGTGTTTTTACCTTTTAGCATTTTAAAATTATTTCTAAGAGTTTCTATCTCTGCTTGCAGTACCCATATGTTCTCACATACTGTCTACTCTTACCATTAGAACCCTTAGCATATTTTTAGTTGAATTTATTGGGGTGACATTGGTTCACAAAACTATACAGGTTTCAAGTGTAAAATTAACAAAACATCACCTGCACACTTGTATCATGTGTCTATCTCCCCAAGCAAAGTTTCTTTCTGTTCCCATTTCCTCTTCTTTGTCCACCTCCACCTCACCTCAACCCTCCTTTCCCTCTGGTTATCATCATACTGTTGTCTTTGTCTATTTTTATATATATACATATGTGTATATATATATAATGTATATATTATATATATAAAAAATGTATGTCTATGTATGTACTCCTGGGCTCTATATAAGATATATAAATGCCTCACATATATTCTATATGTTTTATGTATAAAACATATATGATATATAATGTTTCTTGGCTAATCCATTTACCTTCTTTCATCTAGCCCCCGACCACCCTCCCTTCTGACAGCTGTCAGTCTGTTCCATGTATTCATGAGTCTGTTTCTGTTTTGTGTGTCAGTTTATTTAGTTCATTAGGTTCCACATACAAGTGAGATCATATTGTATTTGACTTTCTTAGACTGGCTTATTTCACTTAGCATAATTATCTCCAGGTCCACCCATGCCGTCGCAAAATGTAAGATTTCCTTCTTTTTATTGCTGTGTAGTAGTCCCGGGTGTAAATGTACCACTCATCTACTGAAGGGCACTTGGGCAGTGTCCAGGTCTTAGCTATTGTAAATAACACTGTCCTTAGCATATTGATCATAATTGTTTTAAATCACTGATGTGACTATGTCCATGTCTGCCATATCTAAGCCTGGGTCTGATGCTTGTTCTGTCTCTTCAAACTGCATTTTCTTTTGTGTGTGTTTTAGTATGCCTTGCAATTTTTATTGAAAGCAGGACAAGTACTAGTTAAAAGGAACTGATGTAAAATGCCTTTAGGGTGAGATTTTATATTCATCTGGCAAGGTGTTAGGCTATATTTACTATTTGCGGTAGCTATAGGTATCAGAGGCTAACATTTCCTCTGATGTCCTCATTCTTGTCTCCCATTAGGGGTGGGTTTCCCGAGAGTGTCCTTAAGTATAAAGTCAGAGATGGGTGGTTCTTTTGGTTGTATCCCCCCATTATTATACAAGAACTATACCAATGTGATGGTGAGGTATGGGGGGATGAGAAGCTTAGAGTTCTATGAATAGGTCTCAATCGTTTAGTGAGTCTGTACTCCTGGGTTGTGACCTTTACAAGTGCTTCTTAACCTGACTGCTCATCCCTGACACACTTAGGTGAGACAGGAAGGTTAGAAGTTACTGGGGTTGGGTGTTTTCTTTTCTCCACTTGGAAGCAGGAGGTGGCTGGACTTGTTTATTTCCCTTCCTCTAGGTCAGTTAGGCTCTGGTAAAATAATTCATCTTGAGGGCAGTCCTAGTTAAGGAGAATAGAATGTTCAGGGAGAATTTCAAAATAGCTACTTTTCTCTTCCCCTACTGGAAGTTTAAAGGATATTTCTACAGAGCTCCTGAAGGTAAAACTGCTAACAGTGCAAGACATCCATAAGACTGCTCTCCACCTGCCCCCCGAAATTCTAACTTTCAGACATGCTCACACTAAAACTCTAGCTATCTGTCAGTTACAGTTTTGATATGTCTAGTCCTGTGCAGGTTCCTGTGGAGATTTCTGCTCCTGGGTTTCTACTCTGCTAAGTTTTGAGTAACTATATTGGCTTATCTGTTTCTCCAGTTTGGGGGCCTTGGGAACTAAGTTTTCTGGTAGATCTAAGAGGAGTTGTTGATTTTCAGTTAAGCTTATTTCTTCTAAGAATTGAAGTGATGATTTCCAAGCTCCTTATGTACAAGACCAGAACCCAAAAGTCCTGTATGTATCTTTTTTATGTTGGTCTGTATAACTAGTGACTAGTATCTTTAAAGAACAAGAAATTCATTGCTGCATGTAGAATGAAAGAATCAATTTTGCATGACTCTTAGTCACTAATGTCAGATTAAATTTTTAAAGACCTTTGGGTTTTTTGTTGTCGTTCTTGTCATTGTGGTGTCCCTATATGCCAGTGCCCAGCATTGAAAGGCATTTTCAGTGAATAAATTAACTTGCTTTAGAAGCATGGCTTTGTGGTCTGAACCAATGGCCCTCGATATGTTCAAACTTCTTGAGAAAAAGAACAGAATTCATTAAAACCAACCACTTCATTTTAGCTTCATGTTATAACTAGTAGAAAAATAGACACTAGAGAATAATTAAAGACTGCCACAAAAACAATGAGCCATTAAAGGGTGCACTGATAAGCAGATAACTTTTCCATTTGGAAATGTCTTTACTTAATATTTTGTAAACAGCTTTGCAGGAAGTAATTAAAACTGCATTCACAAATTAAAATAGGTGGGAATAAAGAGTTATATTTTATCAAAAGCAGTTAGATGGTTCTATTTAGTTTGCAATCTTTCTTTTACTGCCTAGACTCGATCTATAAAGACTGGATTCCTAGGGTACAAAATGTCTTTTTCTATGTCTCCTCACCACTTTGTAACCTCATGAGGGGATTCACCACAGAGTTCTTCTAAGGGGAGCAATTCAGCACCCCACGGCCAGGCCAGCAGTTACACTTTCCAAACCATCATCAGGCACTTTTAAGGATGAACAACAGCTCCCCAGGAGGTGTAGTGCAGATCCAGTCCTTTAAACTCATTTGCTTTAATTGCGTAACATTTTAAATACGGCATGCCAGTGCGAGGCAGGTGGATCAGCAGGTGCAATGTGGAGATCTGCCAATAATGGCATCAGAAAAACAGTCCCTCACAGAGGCAAGAGGCAAAAGAGACTGAGTGAATAACTCCTCTGAGCTTAATGTCTATTTTATCCAGTAATTGCAGCAGAGGGGAGGAATTCCAAACAATCTAAACCAAAGCTGTCATATTCATTTTTAGTTATGTATTTTTTTTATCAGGGATGGTCTCAGAAATAAAATTTTATTTCAAATTCAGTCAAGTCCTTGTGTGTATTCACCCTACTGAAATTCATTCATGGGTAAAGATGTTAAAGAAAAGAGAAATCATGAAAGCAAATGTTTTCTTTGTAAAAACTTTTCTATGAACAAACCAAAACATATGCCAAATTTAGTATTTCGTATTAATTTAACTCAAGTAAAATTTGAAGATAAATTATTAAAAGAACTTAATTTCTAAACTAATATGCTCCAAACTACATACACTTTCTATTTTTCCTTTCATTGGCACTATTTACACACAAAGGAGAATAAAGATGCATATAAAGTATAGAAAGTAGATTATTTATATAAACCCCCCCCAAAACTATAGAGATTTTCAGTCGGGATGGCAGCATGGGCAGACATGGCTCACTTCCTCACACAACTGCAACTGAGATGTGGAGCAACCGCCACTCAGAACCATCAGAAACTGACTTGAAAAGAAGTCTGACAACTACAGAATGGAAGAGACCACATCCATCCATTCAGACTGGTGAGAGGGGTACAGATATGGAACGGGCTGGTCCCTCACACACGTGTGGTAGATGGGGGTTCAGGAGGGATATATCAGGAGTGAGGGGTCCCAACCCCAAGCCAGGCCCCCCAGTCTAGGGTTTGAGTCCCAGGAAGATGTGCTCCCACAACTTCTGGCTGCAGAGACCAGTGGGGATTGAGTCAGTGGAGGAGGCTGCTGGAGCCTCATGCAGTTCTTCGAGAACCCACACATGGACTCACTTACTCAGACTCACTCCCTCTGAGCTCCAACATCAGCATGGTGGCTTAGTGGGCACCAGTGGCATACAGGGAGAAACTGAGGATCAAGGCAAGAGCTGGGGGACAGCTTTCTCCCAGACAGAAAGGTGGACAGAGGCCATTGTCCCTTTTCTGATCCTTCTCCCCACAAAGCCAGCAAGATGCTGCCACATATGAGACTCCATCAACCTGGCTAGCACTGTTTGACCCACCTTGGAGATCCCCAGAGACTCTACCCCATCCAATTCATGGGTTCACCCAAGCTGCTTTTCCATATGAGTAGCTGGCCTTGGCCCATGCTTCACAACTTTCTAAATCATATCAAACTTGCAACAGCTGGCCTCTGTGAGGCCCAGGTCTGGAACTAGCAGCAGCCAGCCTATATTCACAACCTAGCTTCACCATTGGATCTCAAAGCCCAGCACAAGTAGCAGCCATGTTAGATTACTTTATAGTTTAGGCAGGGTGGCCCCAGGCAAAACACAGGTAGGGGCTGACCTTGGCCTGCAATACGTGGGATATTCCAGGGTCAGAGCACCCAGTGGGCAGCTACAGACCATGTTGGAGCCCCACCACCCTTCTTCTTTACAGTTGATCCTTCAGGGAGGGTAGAGGTTAGTGGTAAGTGATCACAGCCAATCCTTGCAGCTGACTGGCCTGGGTAAATCCCTCACATTGACCTACCAACAGCAACCAAGGCTCAACTACAAGAAGAATGTGTACTCAGCTCACATGAAGGGCACAACTCGAGTATACAGATTCTGTGATAGGGGAGGCTGTGCCACTGGACCCTACAGGACATGTATTACATTAGGCCGCACTACCAAGACATGGAGTCAAAACAGTTCCTTCTAATACATAGAAACAAATACAAGGAGGCTGCCCAAATGAGGAGACAAAGAAACATGGCCCAAATGAAAGAGTAGATCAAAACTACAGAAAAAGAACTAAATGAAATGGAAAGAAGCAATGTATCAGATGCAGAATTCAAAACATTGGTTATAAGATGTTTAAGGAACTTAGTGAAGGCCTCAGCAGCATAAAAAAGATCCAGTCCAAAATGAAGGATACACTAATTGAAATAAAGAAAATTTACAGGGAAACAACAGTATTGTGAATAAAGCTAAGAATCAAATCAATGATTTGAAACATAAGGAAGCAAAAAAGAACCAATCAGAACAAGAAGAAAAATGAATCCATGAAAATGAGGTTTAAACAGTCTTTGGGACAACTTCAAGAGTTCCAACATTCACATCATTGGGGTGCCAGGAGAAGAGAAAGATCAAGAAATTGGAAATATATTAAAAAAAATAATGAAATAAATACTTCCTTAATATGGTGAAGGAAATAGACATGTAAGTCCAGGAAGCACAGAGTCCCAAACAAGATGGATACGAAGAGGCCTGTTCCAAGACACATCATAATTAAAATGTGAAAGGTTGAAGATAAAGAGAGAATCTTAATACAGCAAGAAAAAAGAAGTTAGTTACTAACAGGGGAGTTCCCATAAGACTGTCAGCTGATTTCTCAACAGAAACTTTGTAGGCTAGAAGCAATTGGCAAGAAATATTCAAAGTCATGAAAAGTAGGGACCTATAGCCAAGATTTCTCTACACTGAAAGATATAATTTAGAATTGAAGGACAGGTAAAGAGCTTCCCAGACAAGAAAAAACTAAAGTTCATCATCACCAATTCATTATTATATGAAATGCTAAAGGGACTTATTTAAGAAAAAGAAGAAGATCAAAACTAGGTACAATAAAATGGCAATAAATACAAATCTATCAACAATTGAATTTTACAAATAAACTAAACAAACCAGAACAGAGATAGAATCATGGATACAAAGAGCATTTTGATTGTTGTCAGATGGGAAGAGTTGTGGGAGATGGGGTAAAGAGATAGAGGGATTAAGAAGTACAAAAAAGCAAGCAAAACATAACCAGAAACATTGAAATAAAGAACAAATTGACAGTAACCAGAGGGGAGAGGGATAATGGGGGAAAATAGGGAAAGGTCCATCAAGGAACATGTGGAAAGGACACATGGACAAAGCCAAAGAGGGGAGGTTTGAAGGTGGGAGGCAGAGATGGGTGGGGTGAGGGAGGGTGCCATGTTGGGGTGAAAATGGAGACAACTGTATTTGAACAACAATAAAAAATGTAAATATTAAATTCAGTTATCTGCATATAAAAAGAAAAAGGACATACAAATAGATAGTTACAAAACTGCCATGGATATATAAAGTACAGTAGAGAAAATGGAGTAACCAAACAACATATATATATGGCCCATGGATGTGAACAATGGTGGTGGGGGGATTGCCTGAGGGAATGGGGGTGTTGGTGGAGGGGGACAAAAGGAGGAAAATCAGGACAACTGTAATAGCATAATCAATATAAAATAAAATAAAAACTGTAAATAATTAGATACTTATTGAGCATGGGAGATTAGAGATAGGTAAATGAGCATAGAGTTGTTAACTGTATGTCTTTTTTGTTTATGGAAGAGGCAAATCATGATAAACACTGTATTTTATTTGTTTTTAATCACAGATTATTGATTACTTAATTTTTAAAAATATTTTATTTTTAGAGGGAAGGGAAAGAAGGGAGAAAGAGAGGGAGAGAAACATCAATGTGTGGTTGCCTCTCAAGCACCCCCTATTGGGGACCTGGCCTGAAACCCAGGCATGTGCCCTGACTGGGAATCACACCAGTGACTGTCTGGGTCACAGGCTGGCACTCAATCCACTGAGCCACACCAGCCCAGGCTGATAAATTAAGTTTTTATATTTTGATCAAATTGAGCTCTGTAAATAAAATAGTGGTGAGTAAAGTGAAGTTTTTGTTTATTAAATACAATCTGTGTTTAGGCTTCTTTTTTTCCAAAATGCCATTCTTTTGAAGTTTCAATAGAACTGGTATTTAACAAAGAATTATCACATACCCTATGTCACCAGCAGTTCAAAACAATTCAGGGTAAGACAAAAGAAGAAAAAATAGAGAACAGTTGCTAAGATTTCTTTGAGATTTACTATTTGACAGGCTCTGTGGTTTATCTGTTTTATCTATATACTCTGAAGGCAGATGTTGTTCTTTCTAACTTTCATTTGTGTTAACTGAGGCAAGGAGGCGTCAGCCCCAAACACATAGCTACTGTGTGGGGCTAAATGGGTTTCAAATGCTTTAATCTTTAAGCTGCAGTGAGCTGTTTACTCTGCATATATGCTTTGCAAGACAGATCAATAATTGAATTTAGGGATTATGTGATAGGAAATGAGGATTTTCCTTCATATTTATTTTATTACCAAGATAATGGCAGTAATGAAAGCCCAAAAAGAGAGAGGTCTGTAGAAAATGATAAAGTCATATTCAGAGTCCTGCCTACATGTAACATATAAAGAGGGAATATGTGGCTCTACCTTCTTTTATTTCTTACTTTCTATTAATAAAAGTACTTGGGACACCTTATAAGTCAAGGAGATACCTTCCATAAAAAATATTTAATCTCTACTATTATATCGGCTTTTGTTTTGCTTCTGCCTTCTGTGCAACACAATGTTTTCTATTAACTTATACTGACCCCTTACATAACTCACCCTTTTCATATCATCATTCAGGATATCTTTTCAGTTACAGCATACAAAGGGAAAAAGCAGGCAAAATAGAGATTTAAGGACATGTGTGTGCCATACCAAAATAAAATTGAGATCAGGAAAAGAGACCTGTATAATGAAAAATATGCATAGTATAATTGTGCTCCCACTTAGCAGATAGATCTAATAACCAGTAATTTAGAATTGCAGTTTGCATAACTTTCCTAAACTCATGTCTACATAGACTTACTCTTTTGCTTCTGATGTTGAAAACTTTCTCTGGTAATATTAAGGTGTCTCTCTGTACTGGCACTCACACAATGCCTCAAGTAATCTTGTCTGGCAACAGCAGGAGTCCAAATGCTAAGTCAGGCAGATGGAAGAAGGAACATTCCTGATTGTTGATGAGGCCTCCTAGGAACCACAAATCTGTTACATGGGGATTTGAGGTTTTGTGTAAGGTATCTGTTGAGAACAAATGACCTGCTTAAAGTCAGTAGTGTTCTGTCATTTTTGGGTGAGAGGTTAGGCAAATGAGTGTTCGGTGTGTGTATTACTCAGTTTCTAACTGTCATCCCAATTGTAGTTTAAAACTCTGATTCCTTCAAGAAGATAACAAATAAAAAGGAAAGGAGCAATAATCACCCAGTTTTTCACTAACAGAATTTCTGGGTAAAAGATAAATCTGAAACATCAAAAATCACACATGAAATATGGATTTGGTAGATCAGATTCTTAATTACAGTGAATGACAGAGATGGCTGAAATACTGTGGTAGGAATGATTACACACATCATCTGGTAGGTAAGAGAAGTAGTGCAGCCTGATTACTGCTTTTATTCTCATTTACACAGAATTTGCCTTTACATAGGAGATATAGAAGAAGTCAGAAAGGCTACACTAATTTTCATTTCAGAAAGTTACCAGACATAAGGTGTGGATAAACAAACTTAGGAATGCAGAAAGAAGTATTGTGATAGAAATGAGGTGGAGACAATAAATTCTGAGACATTTGGGAGGGTTTCTTTTTGCTTATATTCAGTTATAATGTTTATAATTTTGTTTCAGGATTCTCTAGTATATGCTGCCACATTGAAGATTTTCCCCCATTTGATAGGTGAGTAATGGAATTTCAGGGTAGTTTTTTTAAAGTTGAGGTACACTTGACATACAATATTATATTAGTTTCAGGTAGGTGTATAACATAGTGATTTGACATTTGTATACATTGCAAATTAATTACCGTGGTAAGTCCAGTTACTGTCTATCACCATATAAATTAATACACTATCATTACCTATATTCCCCATGTTGTACACTACATCCCTATGACTTATTTATTTTATATCTGGACATTTGTACCTTTGGATCTTCCCGCACTCCACCTCAACCCCTCCCCTTTGGCAACTACCAAAGTATTCTCTGTATTCATGAGGTTTTGTTTTCTGTGTTTGTTTTGTTGGCATGTGGTGTTTGATTTCTCTGACTTATTTTATTTATCATGACACGCTCCAGGTCCATCTGTGTTGTCACAAATGGCAGAATTTTCTTCTTTTTCATGGCTGAATAATATTCCATTGCATATATATTACTTTGTTTCTCCATTCATCTGTTGAAGGACATTTAGGTAGTTTTCATATCTTGACTATTGTGAACATTGCTGCAATGAACATTGGGGTGCAGATATCTCATTTAGTTATTGCTTTTGTTTTATTTGGATAAATACCCAAAAGTAAGACTGTTGACTTATGTGGTAGTTCTATATTTACCTTTTAAAGAAGCCCCATATTGGTTTTAATAGTGGCTGCATCAATTTACATTAATGATCCCTTTTCTTCACACCTTGGCCAGCACTTGTTACTTGTTGTCTTATTGATGGCAGCCGTTTTAACAAGTGTGAGGTGATAGCTCATTGTGGTTTGATTTGTATTTCCCTGATGGTAAGTGATATTAACGACCTTTTTATCTCCCTGTTGGTAATTTATATGTGTTCTTGGAGAAAATGCCCTCTTCAGATCCTCTGCCCACTTTTTAATCAGATTGTTTCTGGTTTTTGCTATAAAGTTGTATGAGTTCTTTATATATTTTGAATATTAACCCCTTATCATATATGTGATATGCAAACATTTTCTTCCATCCCATAGGTTGCCTTTTAATTTTGTTGATAGTTTTATTTGATGTATAGAAGCTTTTAGTTGGATATAGTCCCCTTGTTAAATTTTGCTTTTATTGCCTTAGCTTTTGGTATCAAATCCAAAAAGTTATTGCCATGACTGATATCAATGAGCTTACTTTCTGTTTTACTCTAGGAGTTTTATTGTTTTGGGTCTTACATTCAGGTCTTTAATCCATTTTAAGTAGATTTTAATGCATGGTAAAATATAGTGGTCCAGTTTCATTCTTTTCCATGTGGCTGTCAAGTTTTCCCATGACTATTTATTGAAGAGACTATTTTTGAAAAGCATTTTTAAATACTGTGGGTCTAAATTTTATCATTTTTTTCACATCTAACAAAGATGATCTACTGCTATTTCCTATTTGATCTGTGTTCTGTTATACATCAATAGTGTTTTAAAAAATATCAAGCCAATCTTTCACAGTTAGGATAAATATAATTTAGCAATAGTTTATTGTTCTAATTTGTTACTAATTTAAATTTACTAGTATTTTGGTTTTGATTTTTACAAATATCCATATTTATTTTATCTTTACCCATATATAAATTGTCTTTTACTTTACCTGTATGTATGTATTATCTTTTCTGAATATCAATTTGTTCTTATTTGTGGAACGATTCAGTAATATAATATCTTCTATCTATATTTTGAATTTTATATACCCTGATATTTTTTCTGTTATTCCTTTGATATAGAAAACAATTCACAAGAAAACTAACATGGCTGACTTGATGTTTTAATTAATTAATTTATTTTTACATTTAATTGGTCATAAAATATGTAAAGGCAATGCATCAGAAACACAAAGATAATGCTATATTGACTTCACAGAACTCACGTCAGTTTGTACAAAACACATAAAAGACCAAATGCAATTTAATATTCAGGTTGCTATCACAGTAGTTTTCTTTCCTTTTTAATTTAATTTTAATTTTTAATATTTATTTATTTTAAATTTTTAAATGTATTTTTTCATTACCATTTAGTCCTTTTATGCTCCCAGCAATCACCAACTATTGTGCATGTGCATGAGTCCTTTTTCCTTTTTGCTTAAGCCTTCTACCCACTCCCCACTCCCCCACTAGATGTCATCCTGCTCTCCATTTGTGAGTCTGTCTCTATTTTGTTTGTTAGTTCAGTTTATTCATTAGATTCCACATATGAGTGAAATTATATGGTATTTGTCTTTCTCTGAGGAGCTTATTCACTTAGTGTAATGTTCTCCAGGTCTATCCATACTGTAGCAAAGATAAAATTTTCTTCTTTTTTTACAGTTTAATAGTATCCCATTGTGTAAATGTCCTATAGCTGTTTTACCCACTGATCTACTGATGGACACTTGGGCTGCTTCCATGTCCTGGCAATTGTAAATAATGCTGTAATGAACATAGAGGTACTTATCTTCTTTTGAATCAGTGTTTTGGGTTCCTTTGGATATATTCCTAGAAGTGGGATTGCTGGGTCAAAAGGCAGATCCATTTTTAATTTTCTGAGGTTTTCCATACTGCTTTCCACAGTGGCTGCACCAGTTTGCATTCCCACCAACAGTGCAAAAGGGTTCCCCTTTCTCTACATCCTTACCATCACTTTTTCTTTTTCTTTTTCAAAGATTTTATTTATTTATTTTTAGACAGAAGGGAAGAAAGGGAGAAAGAGAGGGAGAGAAACATCAATGTGTGGTTGCATCTCACGTGGCCCCCACTGGGGACCTGGCCTGCAACCCAGGCATGTGCCCTGACTGGGAATTGAACCAGTGACCCTTTGGTTCGCAACCCATGCTCAGTCCACTAAGCTACACCAGCCAGGACCCATCACTTTTTCTTTGTTGATTTATTGAGCATAGCCATTCTGACAGGTGTGAGATAATATCTCATTATGATGTTTAATTTTTTTTAAGGTTTTTTTTTTTAAGATTTTATTTATCCATTTTCAGAGAGAGGAGAAGGGAGGGAGAAAGAGCAATGTATGGTTGCCTCTCACACGGCCCCCACCGGGGGCCCGGCCCGCAACCCAGGCATGTGCCCCGACTGGGAATCGAACCGGGACCCTCTGGTTCCCAGCCCGCGCCCAATCCACCGAGCTACACCAGCCAGGCTCAAATTATGATGTTTAATTTAATCATCAAAAATCTCTGTTGATTAGTGATGGAGACCCACACTTTTATATTTAATTAATATTTGACAGAGGATAGAAGCACATATAATGGTGCTGGAGAAATAGGATAGGTGGGTACAAAAAAATGAAACTAGACCACCTGCTTCCACAACACAAGAATAAATTCAAAATGGGTTAAGAACTTAAATGTTAGACCTGAAACCATAAAAATCAAAGAAGAAAACATAGGAAGGAAAATCTCAGATATTGCTCATAGCAATATTTTATTAGATATATGTCCCCAGGCAAGGGAATCAAAAGAAAAAATAAATAAACGGTAGTACATTGAACTAAAAGTTTTTCACAGCAAAGGAAAACATCAACAAAATAAAAAGATAACCCTCAGAATGAGAGAGCTTATTCACCAATACATCTGATAAGGGGTTAATATCCAAAATTTATAAAGAATTTACACAACTCAATACAAAAAAAAACCAAAAAACCAAATTAAAAATGGGCAAAGGACCCAAATAGAGGCATCTCCAAAGAGGACATATGGATGGCAATAGGCATATGAAAAGATAGTAGTTTTCAAAGACCAATGTGAAAGAGACAGGGGAGATGTGATGACAATATTCAGATATATTTATCAATCAATCAACCAATCATTGCAAGGCTCAGTATCAGCTGCTTCCTGATGGAATATAATAGAAAGTACATAATACTGTCTGTATAGTATTTTTAGTTTGAAAAATAGGAATACATAAACTTTATTTTCACTGTCCTTTCAATAACATGGTGAATAGAGAATAAAGTGACAATTTGAACAACCTAAGGAAGAATTAGTCAGCCAAATTCAGAATGTGGGACATCCATGAGCTCAAATGGTTTTAAATTTGGGTTCTTAAAAAATATTCTGAGTACAGGTTAAACAAATAGTATGGAAATAAAATACACCCCTGTCTGACACCTTTGCCTATAGGAAATCATTCTTTATCCTGACAGTGGCTCCCTGTGCACAACACAGGTTATGCATGAGAACAATTGTTGGGAACTGCCCTGCCTGGTTTCAGAAACTGTAACCCCTGTGGCTAAGGTTGAGTAAAAAGACCTTGGGACTATAAGCCACTGAGGAGACAAAATTTATCCTTGCTGCTGGGGTGCCACCTCTTCTCCCTTTACTTCACCCTGCTTGGCCCCGGATAGATGACTGGTCAGCCAGTGATGGGTAAGATTCCTCAAAGGAGGGATGACCTAAGACAGGCACAGTGGCAAAGAGGCCCCCAGGGAAGGCCTTAGAGGGCTATAGAAAAAGGGGGTGATGGACCCTCACACCTCAGCTTTGACATAGCCTGAGTCCTCATTCTGTCTGTGAGAATTCTCCTAATCTCTTGGCTGCCTTACTTCCCATGCCCAACTTAAGCATGAAACAATGCCTTAAACCTGAAACAATGCTGGAGGTGGGTGCTGCCCTGTGCTGGAAAGGGCGGGTTCCCTGGGCAATCAGCCCTACAAAAGGATGCATAAGATCCTGTGAAACTTGCTTTGCTAAGAATGCCCTCAGTTTTATGATAAGGGTCCAAGCATGAAGTAAGTTTGTTTCCCAAAGTTTTATAGCCCTTTAGCTAACTGCCCCCGACTCAGAATAAGCCCTCATAGTTCTTTGTATGTTATCTATTGTTTAATCCTTACTGCCTGACAATGATTGATGAGCTTTACCTGTATTCCTGCGCAAATTGAACCCAATAAAAGCCCATTGAGGAACAGGCTCCTGGCCCTTCTCCTTGGAGAGATTGGCCACATATCCTCCCCAAGAAGATCATGTCTTGGTAGACTTATTCTCATCTATAGTGCATGGGAGGGCTCTGTAGGCAGAGCCCCCCACAGGCAATCAGGTGCTGAGGCACACCCATTTCTTACAGAGCAACCTATAGCTTTTCTTTTTCTTTTTTAAGATTTTATTTATTTATTTTTAGAGATAGGAGAAGGGAGGGAGACAGAGAGGGAGAGAAACAGCAATGTATGGTTGCCTCTCACATGCCCTCACAGGGGACCTGGCCTGCAACCCAGGCGTGAGCCCTGACTGGGAATCGAACCGGGTCTGGTTCCCAGCCCGTGCTCAATCCACTGAGCCACACCAGACAGGCACAACCTATAGCTTTTCATAATTGACATAGTCAAAGGCTTTCCTGTGTAGTCTATAAATGAGTAACGATCTTCTGATATTCTTTGGACTTCAGTATCCAACAAATGATTGCAATTAGATCATGAGTGCCTCTCCCTTTTCTGAATCCAGCTTGAACATACAGCATTTCTTGCTCCACGCAAGGTGTTGCCTTCTTTGCAACACCTTGAGCATCTCATGTGTGGAAATCAGAGCAATTGTCCCATAGTTACTACGCTCCTTGGCATATTGTTTCTTGAAAATTGAAATGTATGTTGAATGTTTCCAGTCTGTAGGTCATTGCTTTGTTTTCTGTATTTATTGACCTAGTTTTGTTAAGACTTTTACAAATTCATTCTCTGTGGCTTGAGTTATTCTCTCAGTATCCCATATACCTCTGGTGATTTATTTCTTCCCAGTACATTTAGGGGAGCTTTCACTTTGCTTTCTAGAATTATAAGTTCTTCCTCATAGCACTTACCTTCAAAAAATATCTATCATTCTTTTGTCTCTTCTGCTTTTATTTTCAGTATATTATTTCTAGCTACCTGTTATTTTTTCCTGATCAAGTAATGTGCTTCCTTGTTGGTCCTTCAGCATTTTTAGTCTACGTTTTAATTCCCTTTTTTACCCTTGAACCCTCCTTACATTGATTATTGTAACAGTTCTCTTTGTTTCTATGTGATTGTCATTGAGAAACTGTGTTCAGGAGTCTAATCCTGCTTTTAACATCTTTTAATTTTACCTCTCACCTGTCTTTGACAGATTTTAGTATTTCTTCTGTCATCCATCTCGATTTTTCTTCTCTTGTTACTTCTTCATCGTTTTTTCTCATTCTTTCCAAGTAATATTTCTAGTTTTACAGTTCTGATGGTTCTTGTTCAATTCGTTTAATAGGGCAAATCTGTTTTTCATGTGGGCTTTAAATCCATCTAGAATATTAGTTACATTATATTGTGGTACTACAATTCTTTTAGTGTCTTCCTCAGCTTTACTCTAATGTTTGATATTAACAATTTGTGGTCAGTACCACAATCTGCTCCTGGTCATTTTCACAGAGAGAATATAGCTTCTCCATCTCCTGCTTATAATTACATAGTCTATTTGAATTTTGTATTTGCCATCTGGTGATGTCCATATATACAGTTGTCTCTTTGTTAAAATGTGTATTTGCAATGGGCAAGTTGTTGGCTTCAGAGAAATCCATAAGCTGATCTGCTTCATTCATGACAGCTATTCCAAATTTTCTAATGACATTTGATTCTGCTTTATTTCCTACTTTTGAGTTCCAATTACCTATAATTATCAATGTGTCTTCTTTCAGTGTGTGATCAGTTTCTTCCTGGATACTTTAATTTAATCTTTTTCAGTCTCTGTTTTTGGAGCATAGATTGGAATGATGGTTTTGTTACAAGTCTCCTTGAAATCTGACTGATATTATTCAGTCCAAACTTGCATTGTAGCCTCTGCCTTTGATACATCTGGCCTCAGTATTAAAGCCATCCTTTTCTTCTGAGTTTGTATTTTCCAAAGTACAACACTTTGTAGTTACGTGTCTAGAAATGTCTCACTCCAGTCCATTTTAGTTTGCTATCACCAAGTGTGGCAGTGATTTCCACACGTGTATAAACACGCAGTCCTGAGAATTTACACGTTTTGAGCACAGCTCCGTGTGATTCCTGTGTGAGCAAGTGTGGATCATGTCTGTGGGATGGGAATTCTCTAATAGGAATTTGGCAAAGGTGTATCTTAAAAAATTCTGGCTTGCTGATCCTTGAATATTGCTTTCACTTGGTCGTGTCTGCCACCGGATCTGAATCAACATCTCAATGCCTTGCTATGAGTAATCCTACCTGTTCTGCTTAATCCCATGAATAATCAATCCAATGTAAATGTGTCTTAATGCCTCTAATAAAACCCCCGGCTGGGCAACCCACAAGGTCTTTCTCCCCAAGATGGGTGATGGTGGAGGAGACCCGTGGCCGCCGGATTTCTTCTCCCCACGTGTCTTAGTGTGAGATTTATACACGCATTGGTTACGGTCACCACGGGTTACGGCAGGTCCGATCTACCCCACGACAACCAAGCACCACAATATTCAGACTTTCCATTTCTGGCTTTACAATTTCTAGTTTCCCCTGGTTTATGCTTCTTCTGTTCCATATTTCCATTGTATGTGTTGTACAGAACCATTATTTTGCCTTTTTGAAATCACTTCTGATGAAAATGAAAGAAGAAAGTGCCAAAGCAGGGCAGTATTTCATCAAGAAGACAAAAATCAGGGGAAATATGTAGACAATGAAGATATCAAAA